>CAAKHF010004277.1:0-10039 GCA_901007745.1 Hippocampus kuda
ACACACGCACACACACACACACACACACACACACACACACGCACACACACACACACACACACACACACACACACACACACACACACACACACACACACACACACACACACACACACACACACACACACACATATATAGGCTGACCATGTGGGAGATGTCTGCCTATTTGGCCAGCAGATTTTCTTTCTTCCTGGGGCCGTGGGTGGTTTCTGTTTTTCTTGGTAATTCAGTGTAGGTGGCTCTTTTCTCTATTGAGGCTGACCATTACTTTACAGGGCAACTGAAATCAAGTATGACAGTGGAGGGAAGAAACATTTTAATTGTCAGTGGAAAACATTCATATTCAAGAGGAAACAGGGAAGATAAGTTTTGACAGAAGAAATCAGATCAGCTCCTCAAGGCAGAGGCACTTTGATTGTTCTCGGCACTACGTTTTTTTTTGTTGTTGTTTTTTAAAACACTTTCAAATTAAAGATGAACTGAAAATAGTCAGTGTTTTTGTACTGTATTTTTTTTCAGCGGTCGGCACGGTGGACCACTGGTTAGCGCATCCACCTCACAGTGCAGAGGTGCAGTGTTCGATTCCGGCGCCGGCCTTCCTGTGTGGAGTTTGCATGTTTTCCTCGTGCTTTACGTAGGTTTTCTACGGGTACTCTGGTTTTGCCCCCCTACCCCCCACATTCCAAAAACATGCATGGCAGGTTAATGGAACACTCGAAATTGTCCCTAGGTGTGAGTGTGAGTGCGAATGGTTGTTCGTCTCTGTTTGCCCTGCGACTTGCAAGCAACTAGTTCAGGCTGTACCCAGCTGACTGCCCGAAGACAGCTGGGATAAGCCCTAGCAGGCCTGCGACCCTCGTGAGGATAAGCCGATCGGAAAATGAATGAATGAATGAATGAATGAATGAAATTAATTACGGTAATCATAAGAGAGCAAAAGAGAGACAGACAGAGAGACACACACACTCAAGGCATGACGAGCTGACACAAACATTAAGAACAAAGAGGCAATAAAATCAGCCGTTAAAACAAGCAGTTACCATTTTGTAATAAAGACACTGATATACAGAAGATGTTGGCCAATTATCATTGGGGTCGAAAAATGAAAAAGTGTTTGCTGGTGTTAACGATCAAAAGACAGCTACGTAGGCTGAACATACATTTTTATTATTAAAATGTGTTTTCTAAATTGTATTACTGTATTTAATTTTTACTGCTAAAAACAGGGTAAACATCACATTGATTTCAACTAAAGAAAGGACATGGCCTCACTGTTTTGTCGGGTAGAGAAGGTACCAAACTCTTCTAATTTATCTCCAAAATGTAATGGCTATTTTATTTCGGGAATGACTCTCTCATGTCTGGTGGATCACAGGGGAGCAGCCCAAGATCAGCGGGTCAGAATTAATTGGTATCCACTCATTAAAGTAAAGATCCCCTGTCTCAGTCATGAGACGGAGCCAGGCTCCATCATTGACATTTGACTTGTGTACCATCATCAGAAGCTTTCATGCTAATGTCCAGGAACAGCAGTCTTTAAATGCCCTTAACATTGGCCTCATTAGAGGATGGAAGAAGAGCGAATATTCATCATTCATGTATGAATACTTTGTTTTTATGTGTGTGCTTCGACAGCCTCATCAATATTTATTGCCATGTCAAAATGAGAATTTCGACCGAAAGTCACGGAAAACAATGTGTCACCTAGTACAGAAAAAAAAATGGCACTTTTAATGGTTTGGCATCTTCACATCTCCCTGACAATGCAGTCTACTGGTCAGCTCGAAAATGTATTGTTTGCAACAATCCCAAAATTGACTCATCGGTAGTATCCTGGTTCACATAAATGATTTGTAGGCAGCTGAGCTGGGATCATTTTCCACAAATTATAAAAAAATGTATGTTAGGCTTAGTTTAAGATGAGCGCAGGATCTACAGGCAGACACAATGAACTCAGAACAGGTTTTATTATCAGGAAGAGGGACAGGTCGAGGAGGCAGGAACCAAAGGCAGTCAGAAAAACCAAATCGAGGTCTACAGGACGGCTTGAACGTAACAGCGAGGCATCAGCGAGTACGGCAGGGAAAAGAGCTGACAAACTGGCAACGGGCAACTTTTCAGACTGGCCTTTATGCTGCAGAGGAAAAGTGTGGCTGACGAAGTGAAGACTGGCAGGTGTGTAAGTGAGACAGGTGCAATGATTGGGGAGACGCCCAGCCCACACTGAATTAAGGGAATGGTAACAAAACACAACAGAGGGAGGGGCCACACAGTGGACCTCTGAAGACTGACAATGTATTGGAACAGTGTATGAGACTCAAGGCGGTGAGAAACTACCGGGATGAACCCCACTCTAAGTCCACTAAATTGAGGGACAATAACTATGCCCTCACTACCTTGGTGCCTCCCAACGGGCACCAAGGCACCAACAGAGTGGAAGAGCGTCCAACCCTTCTCGGGAATACTGGTAGAGGATCCAACTATGGTGATATTCCATGTCCCGCAAGCTAGTTTCGGTGGCCCAAGATCGGACCGCCGAGGACCCAGCCTATGGCTGCCGCCCAGCTCATGGGGCTCCCGAACCCTTCTGGCCGCTCCCACAGGTGAATGGGGTCATGAGAAGTGGGAACCACATAGATGTTTCGGGCTGTGCCTGGAACATCTACCAGGCACTCCACCAGGCACTCGCCAGTGAATTTCACCTCCAGACCTGGCTCTAGAGGGGGGCCCCGTGACCCGGCAAAGTAAAATGTGATCTAATGTTGTAACTCATAATAAACGGTCTGTGAGCCATGCTATGTCTGGTCCCTAACTGAGGACCTTTTTGCCATGGGTCACCCTGACAAGTCAGCTCCGAGGTTCATGGTGGCACACAAATCACTCCACCAAGGGAAGATGAGTGCTCACAGAGGGGATTTTTTAAACAATTTTTACATGTGTCAAAAAATGTATTCTCAAAAATGAAATATTTTAAGAGCACGTATGTTGAACATTTACATGGATTTTCCATCCATCCATTTTCTGCTCTGCTTTATCCTCACAAGGGCCGCGGGTTGTGCTGGAGTCTATTCCAGCTGTCTTTGGGCAGTAGGCGGGGTACACCCTGAACCGGTTCCCAGGCAATCGCAGAGCACACAGAGACAAACAACCGTCCGCGCTCACACTCACACCCCGGGAATATTTAGAGTGTTCCACTAACTTGCCATGCGTGTTTTGGGAATGTGGGAGAAAAACGGAGTACCCGGAGAAAACCCACGCAAGCACGGGGAGAACAATGCAAACTCCACCCAGGAAGGCAATGACCGGAATCGAACACTAGACCTCTGCACTGTGAGGCAAACATGCTCACCAGTCTACACCGTGTTGCCTGCGTGTATTAAAAAATCATTTTTGCCATACTGTATTTCTGGTTTGGAAGGGTGTTGTCCAATGTGGCCTCCCAGTATCACTGATGAAAAACTGTGGCCCCCCAGTTCAATTTTGGCATGACCTGAAGCACTTAGTAAAAAAAAGAAAAAGAAAAAACAAATAAAAATAAAAATAAATTATCATTATTTTCAACTATATAGCCAAGCTGCAATTCAAAGTCTGGAGTATCAACACCATTGCGATGAGCTCCAGCACACTTCGTAACCTTCGCGAAGACAAGGGGGAAAGAAAACGACTGAATTACCACTGCATTCTGCATCTCCCATTCTGTTGAATTGTTTTCGAGAGTAAAGTGGGAAGACGGACAGAGACAAATAAAACGGAGAAGACATTAAGCAAATGGCTTCATCAGAGACAGTTCATCTTCACCTGTTGACTGCGTACTTGTGGAGGCGCTTCATTTGTCTTCCAACACCTCCCCTGAGCTGGTCAGGTGTCAGTCAAACAAATGGCCTCGCTAATTGCTATTCGCGGCAGTCACTATGAGGCATGAGTGTTGGTGCAACTCGCCATCTCCATTGTGCCTGTGGGTTTGTGTGTGCGTCGAGTGTAGCATAGCCTGCAAAGCTGTACAAATACGGTTGACGTTCACCCATTAGCCTGTCAGTATATTAATCATGCAGCAAGGTCCCCTCTGCAATACGTTGCTGTCCATCAAATTAATTAACCACTATAGAAGTGATAATTAATGTGTCTCAGTCTTCCGTCTTCCCAGCACTTGGATCTCTTGAAGTTGTTTTGCACCCTTTTGTATTTCTCAACCAAAATGTGTGCAAACTAGCACAAATGTTCAGTCCCAATCCTGTACTGTATGTATGTAAGTTAAACATTTAAAACAAAAGTAGTGATAAAACAAAGCTGATAACAGGCTTATGAAGCTCTACAGCAGGGGCGTCAAGCTCATTTTTGCCGCGGGCCAGATTTTAGTTACAGTTTCCCTTGGAGGGCTGTTATGAGTGAAACCATATAAAGAAGTCAAGAATAACGGTTTATTCATCTATTGTTTAAGTTACTATAATGAGGGGGTTTGGGAACAAGAAAATGCTGACGGTATCACTCTTATTTATAACAAATGTGAATTTGAAATTTTGGTTGAGATTTTAGCATGCATCAGGAAAGTTGCCATCTTTGATTTGCTTTCGCGGGCCACATAAATAATGTGGCGGGACAGATCTGGCCCCCCGGCCTTGAGTTTGACACCTGTGCTCTACAGGGACCCAAGGACGGGCACTTGAATATTTCATGGGATAATTAAAAATAATTGTAAGTAGATATCTTTGAAAGTACATATAAAGACGATGTATGTAGGTTGCACGAAATAAAATAATTTGGATCCAAATATATCGTATTTTATACATTTTTTTCTTCTAGTTAAAAAATGCATTTGGATCCAGATGCGTTTATATTTTTGCAGCCACTTGATAAAATAAAATTGGGTCAATTCAACACCCTATTTTTCTCAGTGCCAGCGTTTTAACTTTTGTGGCATTATCACTGATTTCAAAGGAGATTGAGATACCGAAAGCTACGCTATGCTGAGCACCACACAAACATGGTGCAATGATTGTCCTTCGGAGAACTGGTGGCGTGGTGGTGGGGGTCGTAAGCAGTTTGAGCTGGCAGACACTGGGCATGGGGGGTGTCTAATGTCCATGTGTGATCCTATTTATCCACTAGTAGTGTATCCTGTGATTTTTTAAAAAAAAAAACGTGACTGTGATTTAGTTGCTTGGTGTGGGGGTTCACATTCTTTTTGCCCTTATGTCGCTCATTTGCACTCGAGTTGTTTGCAGCTATTTAGGCACTGCATGGCCATCAACCACACACCGCTAGCACTGCCAGTCCTCACTTCCCCTGTCCTGTCCTACCTAATTTCTATTTAAAATGTACTTATCGGGGACGTTCGGTTCCTCTCGTATCTCTTCCATTAGCTGGATGAATAAAAGTTAAATAAAAACAAAATGTAAACTCTACTGTCTTGGAAACAAGAAATAGAAATAATAGAAATAGCTAAGCATTTTTCTCATTTTATGATACTACCATCTCTAGCCCATCTAGCCATTAGAACAGGGGTCTCCAACGTGGTGCCCGCGGGCACCAGGTAGCCCGTGAGGACCACACCAGTAGCCCGCCAGTGCGAGGATTGTGAATTGCTAGTCGAAATTATGATTTAAAAATGCAAACACGGGCAGTATTATAGATTCTATAGCTACCTATTTAGCCATCTAGCTAGCTAGCTGTAGTATCTATCTATTTATATCTAATATTCTAATATTATTAAATGTAATTTGTACAAATGTTATTTCAGACGTGTATCAATTTGGTAGCCCTTCACACAATCAGGACACATGAAGTAGCTCTCACTCTCAAAAAGGTTGGTGACCCCTGCATTAGAACATCCAAACTCTCCACCATTCTTTGGTGAAGGGTAAACAGACTGTTGTTAAATTAATCTTAAAATTATTTTTAAAATCCAGTTAATAACTCAAGTACCCAAACTAGACACACACACACACACACACACACACACACATACATACACATATACATAGATTGATTGATTGATTGATTGATTGATTGATTGATTGATTGATTTTAAACCGCAGCCTATCTCAGCCTATCTCTGATGGGCGAACGGCAAACTTCAAACTAGACTGGTCGTGGTATTGGCATATATAGATAATGATACATAAACTGTGTGTGAGTGTGTGTGTGTGTGTGTGTGTGTGTGTGTGTGTGTGTTTGTGTGCGCGCGTGTGTGTGTGTTTTTGTGTGGGAGGGTGTCAGGAAGACAAATGACCCCAACGTCATATAAGCAGCGGATGCCATATCATTAGCCTTAGAGTTTGAAAACGGAATCAAACATATTTATTTTGTGCCACTTGCCAATTCAATATGAGCCTTCCAATTTAAAATGATGATGATGTGAGGTAAAGCGGGTAAACATAAGCAAGAAGCAAATAAATAAATAAATAAATAAAATTGACATTAAAACTAACTACATCCTCATCATCTTGACATTCCCTTTGCCCATCCGACAAGGTTTCATGGAAATCTTTTTATATGGACAGTGATTACACAAGCAATACCTGATGAAAAAACATCCATAATACGATCACACACACTAAGTCGGTCTTGTCTTATTATTTAATCCTATCAGAATCTTACTAAGTAGGAATGTTGGCATGACCACTTTTGACTTGCAGGAGGAAAGGACAGCGCACATGGCGTGGCTGGCGTTCTCGGATAGGCGTTGGTTTGCAGTGATTGTTTATTTGATAATTTTTCAATTGAAGTTTTGTTTTGTTATTTTATTATTTGATGTTAACTGTTCTGTAAAGAATACCAAGAATTTTAAACATTGAATGAAGGTTTCCGGACAAAATGAGCATTTTGTGCAAGGACAAAAAAAAAGGGGGCCTTTTTTAGGGAACGCTTTTGTGTTATGTTGTCTATTGAAAATCTGGTGGTTAAAAAAAAGGCGCCTTTGTATCTGAGTAAAGAGTACAGTAGTAAAATCCTCTCCCCCCCACCCTCCTTATTAACCCTTTCATGTACCCTGTAACCTGATAACGTGCTGATAAGCTGTCCACTGTAGTAACCGCTGTCCCTGAAGCGATTAAATCTGAAACGATTTTTTAAAAGTGGATTTTCAAAATTAAGGCTTTAACTTTGACATCCATAATGATAATAACAATAATAGTTATGATTATGATGATGGTGATAATAACAATAATAATAATAATAATAATAATAATAATAATAATAATAATTATTATTATTATTATTATTATTATTATTATTATTATTATTATGTTGAAATGTTTGGATGATAGTCAACAAGGAAAAAAAGTAATTTTACGACAATAAAGAGGACAAAGGCGACTGTTTTTTTTCCATCAAAAGAAATTCACATAGCTTTATTTTCTTTTCATGCTTAATGGTTTAATGCATGAGGAAAACATCTGTGAGAAAGGCTCATTGATCCTCCATCACTAGGGCCATGATACATGGGCAACATTTAAAGCGAGTCCTGTTCCCTGCAGCACAATATTTTACTGATATTGATTCATTCTTGACATTAAAAAGCCACTTTGTGCCTTGTCTTTGTCTCTTTGTCAGTCATCAGACAGACAACATTATGGCGTCGATGCGGCGTCCATAAACATGATTATTGAATTTGGAGTGTATCTACAAAGATAACTGCACTTTGACCAAGTTCAAATTTGTCCAACAAGGTGGCACTGTGGCCTTCCTGTGTGGGGTTTATGTGGGTTTTCTCCGGGTACTCCGGTTTCCTCCCACATTCCAAAAACATGCATGGCAGGTTAATAGAACACTCTAAATGTTATCCCTAGGTGTGTGTGTGTGTGTGTGTATGTGTGTGTGTGTGTGTGTGTGTGTGTGCGTGTGTACCCGAAGACAGCTGGGATAAGCTTTTTTAGCATCATTTTCTTACTCGCTACCATGGCTCATGATTGTGCCAACTGTCGTTGAATGACTTTGATGGCTTTGTGGTAATTTACGCTTACCCTGATAGGACACTCACAAAAATTCCTGGAAATGTCAAAGTCTTCGCTGAATTCAATTTAACTCTTGAGAATTGTTGAACTGTGTTTTTGAATGTACACTACATATGCTGATTTTTTTTTTCTCTGGCTCAAACTATCCTCCCATTTAGGAGAATGGTTGTAGTCTATCGTTTTTGTTTTTTTTCCTCTTCTTCTCGACAACCACATTGAAATAATGACATCATGCTGAAACATGACGACTGGGTACAAACTCGCAATGAGACAGACTAAGACACAAGGTAAATCAGAACTAGAATCAGTCGTTTGATCGATTCTTCCATCGACCGCCAGCATGCTATTGCTAGGTTGAGTTACCGCCAAGATGCTATTGCTAGGTTGAGTTTCCGCCAGAATGCTCTTGCTAGGTTGAGTTACCGCCAACATGCTATTGCTAGGTTGAGTACCCGCCAGAATGCTATTGCTAGGTTGAGTTACCGCCAGAATGCTATTGCTAGGTTGAGTTACCTCCAGCTTGCTATTGCTAGGTTGAGTTACCGCCAGTTTGCTATTGCTAGGTTGACTTACTGCCAGAATGCTATTGCTAGGTTGAGTTACCGCCAGCATGCTATGGTTGAGTTAAAAAATGGCAAATTATTCCAAGATGCAAGTCCATGGCGACAAAAAAAAAAAAATTCAGGAGAAAATTTAACATTGATGTGTTTTGTGTGTCGTCCTTTCTGCTCGTCACCTCCTGCAACATTTGTCACTTCCTATGTTCCTTTCCTCTTCTGCCTTTTTTTCCCCCTTATCGTCTCTGTCATCTCTTCCTACGCCGTTCTTCCCTGACGGGTTTGACAAAAGATAACTCACATCACCCTGCGGTGATCACACACACATTTACAAATGCATACACTGCGTCCCACCCACGTTGCCTATATCTGACACTTAAATCTGATAAATGTGAGACCTCTGACCTCCAATACTCCTGACGCCTTGAACGTGAAAAGCTTCACCTCCATTATTGTGGTTGTATGCAAACCGCACGCATATCTCATTAGCTTACACATGCAGCCACTGGGGAAAGTAAAAAAAAAAATTTAAAAATGTTAAGTCGAAATAAATTTTGCTGGTGCTGATGAATGAAGAAAGCCCCAAAAAACCCTCTCGTAGCACACACACACGCAGAGCCCTCTTCAAAAGTAATTACATTATGTCCGCTCACTAATGATTCTGGCGAGTCTCAAGTTTCCTGCTGGATAAAAACTGGTATGAAACCATACCTGATTCTAAGCTTTAATCTAGTTAAAACAGCGTAGGAGAAGCTCATTCACTGCGTTCATTTGGCAGGGGATGAGTTGAGGCGAGGTGAGAAGGAGACTTCATAATCGGGCGTTAATATCAGATTGCCAATGTGGGAAGTTTAGATAACAGATGAGCAGCGGGTGAATTTGTGTGCGTGTGCGCGTGCGTAGGTGCGCGCACGTGCGCGTTTGTGTATGTGCCGATGTGTGTGGGAGTGGGGGGGTGGTTGGGGTTGGGGGGTGATGGTCTTAATGTTGCGACAACAGAGGAGGAGTGAATTAGAAAGGGCTCTAACCTCAATGCTGATAAACGTGCTCCTAATTGAATGCCATTCAGTGGTACAGACACTCGTTAAACATCTGCGCCGGCAATCTTCCTGAAAGCAGTCATGTCGAGTCAACGCTACGACAGGCATTTGAAAATTCAACCAACCGTATGTTGAACCGGCTCAATAATTAGCTCATTGATGACAACATTGCTATGATGAATCAAGTGATAGAACAACTTGTCTTGATGGAGAGCTGTTGATGCAGGATGGAAGGGAAGGTGTTCCAAAGGTCAGGGGTCACTGTATTTTCCGCACTATAAGGCGCGTCGGAGTATAAGGCACACCTTCAATGGATGGCCTATTTTAAAACATTTTCATAAATAGAGCGCACCGCATTATAAGACACATGGAATAGACGCTACAATAGTGTCTGAGGTTGTGTTATGCATCCACTGGATGGAGCTATGCAAAAGGCAATACAATACAATACAGCTTTATTTATACAGAGCCTTCACAACCGCTGCAGCTA
>CAAKHF010004290.1:0-25777 GCA_901007745.1 Hippocampus kuda
TGGATATATATATTCATTCATTCATTCATTCATCTTCCGAACCGCTTCATCCTCACTAGGGTCGCGGGAGATTATATATATATATATATATATATATATATATATATATATATATATATATATTTTTTTTTTTGGTTTCCTGGTACAGTGATTGATTCTGACATTACACGCTGGCACAGATTTCAATTGCACCACTTGAGAGCAAAAAATCTGAACGGTGTTGCTTTTTGGCACGATAAACTTGCATTTTTTTTTATCATCTTCCTTAAGGTATTTCAAGCGAATGTCTATAATGATCCAAAAACATTTGAATGTGTAATACACACCTTGGTAAGTTGTATCTCCATGAGGAGGCCGTGCTGACGGCCGCTGCCTCCAGCCCATCTCCAAGAGTTCTGAGGACGAGAGGAACCGGCGGAGCGAGATGGCGAGCTTCGGGCACCAGACGGGATGGAACGACCTCTGGTGGTAGAAGGAGGGTAATGAAATTAATCTAATACAATACAATACAATACAATACAATACAATACAATACAATACAATACAATACAATACAATACAATACAATACAATACAATACAATACAATACATGCCGATTTATATAGCGCTTATGATAAATAGAAAGATCCAAGATCATCGGTGTGTGTGTGTGTGTGTGTGTGTGTGTGTGTGTGTGTGTGTGTGTGTGTGGGGGTGTGTGTGTGTGTGTGTGTGTGTGTGTTCATATTTGGCGTTATTTAAAATAAATGTAAACATAATTTGAACAAGTCTACAGCTACTTAATATTTTTAGAATATAGTATTCTATAAATTATCCCATTGATAAATCGGCTACATTGATTTTGAGAGGGGAGTGTCGGCACGTAGTGCTGATTTGTATTTGGAACTGAGTGATGGCGCTTGCAATTGAAGCGGATCTAAAAGAGAATTGAATCAATCTCTGTATTCGTCAAAAGACACAACAGATTCTTGTTTCTTAGCTTGTAGCAGACGTGTGACATCATGCATGCTGAGCTCATGACCTCTCTGAACCACTGTTGAGTGGTTTGGTTCTCTCCTCTTTCATCTATAACCGCTTCAAACAACAAGGAATAGTTGTGCGATAAAACTAAAGATGTATTATACTGTATTGTAAAAACATTACACAATGTCCATGTGGGGTGCAAATATTTTTGTCCACTTTGGGTCACCAGCCTCACGGTCTACACTGAAGTATCTGTGACTTTGAATGTGTGCCTTTAAAAGATCGGGTTTAGCCTGATGAATGTCATGTAAATCAGTGAGGACATCCGTTGTGGCCTTTGTAGCTCGTATACGAATGTATAAAGTCTTGCTTTTCTTTTGATACATTATTTCTATTTGTGGAAAAAACAGATTTTTTTTTTTCTGGACAAACAGAAATTTCCACAACATTACCTACCTACCTATCTTACCTGTTTCCATGCTGGCTGTGGATAGACGAGGGCTTAACATCAAAGTCCTTGCCACCGTAGAGATGCCACACCACGGAGATCTCCCGCAGCACCACTCGGCTTTGAGGCATAGGGAAGCGGCTCGGAGCACGGAGCAGGTCGGAGCTTCCTCGCGGCCGCGAGAAGTGGCTGTCCTTCACGTGGATGGGACCCTCGACCAACACAGTGACCACGGGCTCTCCGTCCCTGGGCTGCAGGGGTGACACCAATGACTTCGCTGTTTTGCCTCTATAAACAACTACGGATTTGCAATGAATTTGTATGAATGGTGCTATGCAAACAAACTTGCCTTGATTTAGATTCTTGAAGTTTGCCAAAAGGGCATAATTTGGTAACTTTTGACAAAGCAATCATCATTAGGTATAACTACGAACTGTAGTGGTTGGTGGAAATGTGGCAAAAGATAGTACAGTTCTAAAATGAGTTCATATTCAAAATGTAGACACATAATTTCCTCAGAGACTCACAGCAATGCCCATGCCAGGAGCCTCCAGGATGCAGAAGTCATCGTTGTCAATGGAGCCCTCTGAACTTTCCTCTTCTATCATCATATCGGCCTGCGCTTCGGTTGCCATGGCGACCTGACCGTCGTCGAGCTCAGAGTGCTCCTCCTCCTCCAGCACGGAAAGGTCGTGCCTGGAGCCCTCGCCGGGGAACAGGTAGACCGAGACGGGAGAGCCTCTTGGCATGGAGGGGGAGCCTGCGTGAAACACACACAATGCCGAAGGGGTGGGGGGGCCATCAGCATCTGTATGCTAAACAGTGATTTCATAAAATGTCTCTGCAGAACCTGGATCTATCCTCTCTTCCTGGTGGCTCTTGTCTGTGTCTATTAAGGCATCAGTCAGATCACACTGGTTGATCTCAGCGGTTTCAGCAGCAGGGCAGGGTAGCACAGACGCGGGGCTCTCAGAGAACTAGACAAAATAACATCGCGTAGGTTTACTTCACATCTTCTGCTGTCAGCTAAACAACCAAGCCTTACTGGTAGCTTCTGGCCGGCTATTTCCGTGGGCGAGGTGTGTCGAGGTGGCGGATGAAGGTCGCCCTGTGAGACGAGGTACTGCAGCATGTTAACCAGGGCGGCGCACGAATCGGCACAAGCGTGGACATGAACGACGTTGTTGGAGCAGCGGAGCTCAAACAGAGGCTGGGCCTGGAAAAGAGTGGATGTTAGGGAGTGGGGAGTGGCATCTTCATCGACTGTCATTGGTCCAAAGATGAAGCAGTCTGTGTGGTTTATCATGCTTTATCTTGGTCTCCATTTGCAGATTTTTAAATGATACATGATTTACTGTAAACTATTTTGCAAACCCCTGTAAATTATTTTGCAAACCTACTGCTAATAGGCTATTCAATATGTGATCTAATTTGCAACCAGATGACTATGTGTGTGTAAACAAAATATGCCTTCATTTGACAGGTGCTTACCAGTTTGCCTGTGTTGCTGCCTTTCCACGTTGTGATAGCGAGCTCCAGCAGGTCAATGTCCAGAACACAAATATAGTCTGTGTGACACAAAAAGAATTTTGCTTCAATGTCAAGTGTCCTTAAGTGCAGAATTTTTAGTCCATGTCTTGTATTTGATTCCATTGCACGATGCAACTGTACGCAACGCTGTGGCCGTTGGGTATACAGTGCATCCAGAAAGTCTTCCCTGTTCCTCCTTTTTTCACATTGTGACAGTCTTTTCCAAAATTGATTAAATTATTTTTTTCCTTCAAATTATTCGCACAACTACTGTAATTACAAGATAACAGAGTTTTTTTGGGGGGGCAATTTTTGCAAATAGAAAACTGACAAAAACCTACCAAGATTTTTTGTAAATTACTTGTGATTTTTTTAAACACATTTGCAACAAATACTAAAAACCTTTTCAACATTGTCACTATGAAGGGTTGTGTGTTGAATTTTGAGAGTTTTTTTTTTAAATTCTATCTTGGAATGAGGCTGTAACATGACAAATTTTTTTTTAAAAAAAATTTAAAAAGAAGAGCTCCGCGAATACTTTAAAGCTGCACTATGTGTGTGCATTATGTGACGCACCTCTCCTCAGGTCCACAACTTTGCTATCACATTTGTCAGAGAGGTAGAGGGCGGAGTCATCCAGGATGAATCTAAATGAGATGAGAAATGAAAACTTCACAAGTTTGGACTGTGATGTGAAATTCAGCCAACAGAGGCTATGGTTTACCTGAGGTGGAAGGTGGCTGTGTCTACAATGATATTACTGGACAAAGAGAAGGACTCTGCTGTGAGCAACATTCGCAGCGGCATATACAGCGGCCTGGCAGACCAAGGGCAACAACATGGCAGCCGTGTTAAAAGACTTGAACAGGAGATTGCGATTGGTTTAAGACGCGATTTAAACTGCAGGTCCAAGTGTACAAATCCAATACAGAGAACACCCGTTCATCGTGGGGATACATTCCAAATACGCATCAGCATTTTAGCCCAGTAAAAAAGTTAGTGTTTACCTGTAGTCAACTGCACATGTAGCCAGGTGTGTATGGAGGACAGTGATAACAGCGGGTGGGGTGTAGCCAAGAATCGGGTCGTCGATGACATCGAGAAAATCAACCAACTGGAACACAAAAAAAAAATGTAATTCAGAGCTAAACATCTTCACATCCTTTTTAAACTGATATCCTGATAAGCTGTCCACTGTAGTAACCGCTGTCCCTGAAAGGGTTAATTAAAATAGCCCTTCCACATGTTTTAATAACGTTCAAAGTTATCGAGCGAAAACTTCAGGATATAGCCAGATAGCAACAGGTGAAGTGGTTATAGCCAGAAATTACTTCATACATGGTCCACTTCAACAAGGGTTACCTGCTCGTGCCAGCTGTGATTGGTCTGCGTCACGTAATGCCGCATGGTGGCGCCTTGAAGTCGAAGGGCGACAAGGAATTCCTAGCAGGAGACAAAGCGACGCTCATTTGATTTCAGCACTCCTGATAAATGGGTGATGATAGTTATCGTGTGCCAAGAGGACGCACCTTGACCTTCCTCTGTGGGTCCAGAGTGATTTTGATGGCTGTGGACAACATCTGTGGATCCGCCTCCCTGCCGCTTACACTGCTGACTCCCACCTCGGTGGGGTAGATGGTTGGGTCCAAGTACTTTGGAGAAGCGAAGTTAGGCATTTCTATCCGTGGCGGAATAGCCGTGTCTTTGACTACAGCTACAAAAAAAAAAAAAAAGCAAGTGGAATTGGTGTTCATGCCACTTTGAATAACACTTCATTAGGGTTGTGGGTAAGTTGCTGTGAACTTTTTACTGCACAATGCCTGTGGCATTTAGGCGTGCGCATGGTCATTATGTTGGATTAATGTTAAAATAATCAGGGAATCTTTTGGGGGGAAAAAAATTTGCCCCCCGTGATAAAATATGCGCATACCTTTATGGTACAGCTCCACTCGTTGACTCTCTAGACACAAAAAACTGAGATTTGGGTCATTCTGGTGCTGTGCTACACTGAACATCTTCCCTCCTTGCAAGTCAAGCACAATTTCTCCATGACTCTGGTCCTCCTGCGTTGATTTCAGCAATTTAGCGACATTTAGTGAAGTACTTTGTTTCCTTTTCTGCCACCCGACTTACCTTCTTGTCTGTCCTGGCTTGAAGGCGGCCTTTCCCAATGACGACTGTGAGGGAGAGGAGGCTGAGGTTGTGGTTGGGGTTAGGGTTGGGGTTGGGCTGCAGCGCCGACTTTGTCCTTCCCGATGGTTCATTGGCCAAGTAGAACTGAGGCTCATCCTCCTCCGAGTCAGAGTCTTTTAACACCGGAAGTAGGAAACAGGAGAATGCACATATTTGTACCTAATGTTATGGCCGAGCAATGCATATTTCACTGTGATATATTCTCAAATATAGTACAGTCGAACCTCGTTATAAACACCTCGAGGGACATAACGAATCTGTATGTTATAACGGTAGTTCGATGCAACCATTTCCAATAAAATGGCCACCAACTTCGATGTATAACACAGTATGAAAATGTATAGAGGTAAAAACATGAACATGTAATAACGGTAGAAACATGTCAATAACAAATACGTGTCTGCAGTATGAAGAAAAAAATGATTTTATGAGGCATGAAACAAATAACAGTGGCGTTCCTACTTCAGATCTGAAAACATTCAGTCAGCAAATGTTACCTGTGGTGTACATTTTGTTCATAAGCAAGGTCGCGGCGGCTGTTAGCTTCGGGACTTTGAAATGGGAACGTTAGAGGGGTGAAAACATTGCAAACAGGGTAACGTCGAGGTTCGACTGTTTATACTAAATATATCTCACCGAGTCGAAAAGCCGACTTGCAGAGTTGGAACTCGTCATGGTGTTGGTGACCGTGCGTGGGGCTGTGGGCTGAGGAGGGGGTAGGGGGAGGCGGCTCCCACATCAACAGGTCATTATTGATCCTGCACAAAGCGGGTCAGTTTTACTAATGATGGTACAGTAGCAAGAACAACATGGGAAAAAAGTCAATAACCTGGAATGCAATGTTTTAGCGCAGAAACAAATTTTTGTCATAGGCTACATTGCTGTTATAGTTTTCCTCGGGGGCCTATTATGACTGTGAAAACCATGTCAATGTATAATCGCCTCATCATGATTATTACATACACAATTGCCCCGATGTGTGACTATTATAAAATATAAAGTGATGTAAAAATTCTCTTTGCATATGTATTTGACTTAAAATGTTTCAGATCATCAAGTTGTGTTTTAGCAAACGATGGATATGACCACCCACTACCTGTTGTAGATACTTTGGAAAGCTTGCTTGCTGGGTAGAAGGATGTAGGCCAATGGAAAACAAATATCCACAGCACACTGAGACTGAGCCACACACTGGGCCTGAAACTGACTCATCTCCTCGGGATCGGCGGGGATCACCATCTACAGAATCCGCAGTGAAGGAGCTAGTCAGGGAGTGTGTCAGATGGGAATGTTTGACAGGTAAGTTCACTGAGGGTTGACGCACCTCCTCCGTCTCAAACATGGTGCGATTGGAGGAGAACGGGGAGCTGGTTTTGTCATTGAGTTCACAGTGGCTTTCAAAAAAGGCAGCCCCCAGATCTCGGGCGAGGCCCAGGTTCAAACTGCCCAGACCCGCCGACGGTCCTTGCATCTCACCTCCCCGCACTCGTACTGATAGCCTAGCAGATGGGCATTTCAAGTGGAGAATCAATAACATGATTTGATCAACAAGAATGACTGGAAAACTGTGAAATGGGGTTTTCTGTGTGACTAAGGGGTCGGACGGCTTCGGGCACTAATGTGATGAAAGTCGAGTCCACGTTCGCTTTGCAATCATCGGTATACGCCAAATGTACACATCAGTGACAAATATCCTCTTGCTCGATGTGC
The DNA here is from genome assembly GCA_901007745.1 of Hippocampus kuda. Classification (NCBI taxonomy): domain Eukaryota; kingdom Metazoa; phylum Chordata; class Actinopteri; order Syngnathiformes; family Syngnathidae; genus Hippocampus; species Hippocampus kuda. The sequence goes on from CAAKHF010004290.1 coordinate 6,846, forward strand.
TTGCCGCTGTTAACAGCCAACTGATATTTGCACACTTGGCCAAAGAGTGAAACCTTACTCCGTTCTGGCACTGAGGAGGGCTTACCTAACAGGTGAGAGCACAGTAGATGCCGCGCATCCTTTTTACCAAACAGCACAATATGTGGCAAATGTTTGTAATAACCAACCCCTAGTGTAAAACATTATTCACTCTGTAAAGCGATGATGATGACCACTCACCTGGGCAGAGAGTCATGGCTCTTCTTCACTCTGATGCAGGGGAAGGAGCCTCCCTCCCAGCCCTCGTATGACCCTGAAAATAAATAAATAAGAGTAATAAAAATAAAATAAGCTGGCGTATGGGTAGGTGTACTGTACCTCATGTTGTGGCCAGTGAGTGCAGCGGAAGTTAATCGACTGATGAACAAATCTACAAGGTCAAGTGTGCTCTCACCATGCAGGTCAGTAAAGGAGGCTTCCAGCAGCTGGGTGAGGCAGGGAGCTGAGAGCTGAGCCTGGTTGGGCTGCCCGCTCTGGAGATCCGGCGCTTCCTGGTGCCTGAGCTCCAGCTCGGTCAGCTCCAACACCAGCATCTCCTCCCTCACCGCCCTCTGGCTCACAGGCTGACGCTCAGAGGGGGGCCGCAGGTCCGGAATGGGGATGCGAAGTCGGAGGACAGCGTGCGGGGCGAGGAGGGAGAAGGAGGAGTACAGCTCACTGCTCTGCGTCTGAAAGAAGACAACAAAATGAAGTGAAACAAGGATTTTGATCACACAGGCGGAATCAACGGGAGTCTGATCCCACCTGGAGGTTGTCGGGACCAGCTGGCTCTGCGGGACAACAGCTGAAGGCGTTGTTCAGGTTCCTCAGCCGACTGAGGATGTCCAGGTCCAACTCGGTGCTGAGATCTTCCAACTCCACGCGCACCACGCTGTCACGTCGAACCACCCGCTGTTTACCCTGCGATCATTTACAAGAAAACCGTGCTGTACATTTCCTATATTGTAAATGTACTTAACCAGTATGAAATATGGGCCTGTTTAGCTGAACACCAAACCTTTATTCTGCTGTATGAATGGCAACAGGTAAGTACACAGGTTAATAGTAACTACTGCTATCAGGTGGAGGAGTATTTAATTGTTCAGCCTGTCACGATGCGTCGCTGGCATTGATATGTGAATGAAGATACATCATGATAATATGGTTGAAAATCATTGTCGTCGTGCGGTGTCTGAATACCTTCCTCAGGTGCTTCTCGGTGAGGCTGTAGTGCAGCTGGGCACACGGTCTGGCGGCAACTCCCACTGTGAACGTGTTGGCTTTCTGGAACTGGAGCAACTACAAAAGAGGTGTACCAAAATGTCTATTTCAGCTTCATTCTTGCCATAAATTTAGGACTCAATTCTGACAATATTACTACTTTATTGATGCAGCATCGACTCGACTATTTCCACTAAACGGAACTTGCTATGTGACATACCTGCGAAATGAACACTTTGGCCCCGTGTATTGTTGTTATTGAATATTCTTTTACCTCACTGTACTGAGGCTTGCTGTTCTCCCAGAGGCACTCCAGCATTTCTAGTCTGCTGAAGGAGACGTCGGAGGTCACCGCTCGACTGTGGCGTCTCCCGCTGCGCATCTCACAGGAAACCTGCACCGCTGCCCCCGTCACTCTGAAGGGAGACGGACAGTTAAGACCACGGCAAACGCCGAGACGCTTCGACAAGTGTTCACAATGGGAGACACGTTCCAAACCCATCCGTAATAAGTGAAAAGCAAAAACATACAAAGACCATTAAAAAAACTATTATTTATATCAAGTACATGTTGTTCGCATAGCGGCAATGTTTTTTCCATTGCTATTAAATTGCCAGTTATTACTTAAATTGCCACTATTACTTTCTGTGTAATGCTGCTTCTTTCACTTATTGGCGGATTCTGTTGATTTCAACTTTCCAACCAAGGTTAAAAGGAAGACTCCGACTTGCTAGCCGCGCACATTTCGCATGTCACGTCTGGTGGAGAAAATTTGCTCACAGCTTGCAGGTTTGGCTCTGTGTGGCTTGGTCCGAAACGGGCCGAGGCCCGGTACCGATCCGAGGCCCAGTGGTTGGGGACCACTGATTTATGTAGTTTGAATCCTCTCAAATGCTTTAAACACGCTAAATTCGAATATATACAATTTAAAGTCTCACACACACACACACAAATTTGTAACCTTAAAATGTGAAGCCAACACACCATATGTGCTCTGAATATCCTTAGACGGGAGGAAGGCTGTAATTCTCAAAAGTGGTACGCGGACTCCCTCTAGTGGTATGTAAAAAAAGATCATTGTTGAATTACATTTTCAAACAGGAGCTTAAACTTTGTTACAAAGTTCAGGATTTTTAATGTAGTACGACGAGTCGAAAAATTGTGATTAATTTTTTGGAACTGTTTGATTTCAAGCATTTATTTAGATAACATACTTACTAACATTTATGGCCAATACATTGTTATTGCATATTTGTTTCAAGTTTGTTTGTTTTTTTTGCTACATTTAAGACCAGTGCTATTATTCAATCTACATAAGGTTACAGTATCTTACAATACTATTAAATATACTTTTTAGGAATAAATTCTCTGTCTTGATTTTGATGAACACTACCACGATAATGCATTTTCATGCTTGTACTTTTTCAATATGTTTTAGGTGGTACATGTAAAAAAAAAAAAATTGAGAACCATGAGCCTAAAGTGAAACCGGAACTACAGCATTCTCTCTCGGCTCACTACCAGAAGCCTTCGAACTCTTGGGGAACATCATAGCAATTAAAACAAACCTAAAAGTGTTCTATCCAAGAACGTGTGATGTTACCAGTAGCCAATCAGAGCCCAAGAGAATAAAAATCCCACAAAGCCGTTTAATTGTTTCATATTTTCTACACATTGACATTTTATTGCATTTCAATCAATATTTTAAATGATTTCAATGCTGTACAGTACAGTGGAGCCCCACACACTTGCGGTTTGGCACCCACGGATTCAGATTTTTTATTTTTATTTTTATTTTAAAAAAATATACACACACACACACACACACACACACACACGACTCTTTTGGGTGGAAATCGCATAATGAATGTTTATTAGCATTTTTTGATGTTTTTTTTTAAAAAATCTCCAGTGCAGATTTTTACTATTCACGGGGTGGCTCGTTTCCGATACCCCTCGAATAGTCACTATCCTATTCATATTTATATGAATGCAAAAAAGTGTATTCAAAAAAAAAGAATAATAAAAAAGCAATTGCCATAAGCCGTTATATACTCTGAGTATAATTATCCCACAAAATATTCAGGGCAGTGGTAGGTGAACTGTGTGATCACGGGTGGAAGTGCATTACGGATGCGTTCATGTTTTCCTACCTGAGGTGCGAGTGAGGGCAAGCCTTGGCAAACCCGCCTCTCAGGTGGTGGAAGTCTCTCTCACCGAACATGCTGTCCTTAAAAGAGGCGAGTTCTTGGAAGAACACCTGGGACATCTGAGACAATGAGGAGACGCCTTCCAGCTTGGAGGGCGGGTCCTCCTGCAGCATGGTTAGGGTGAGGCCGCCCAGAGTCAGACGCAGCAAGACGTCGGGCTTCAGCTGTTCCGCGTTGCCACTTTGAGAGCGACCTACACAGGAGTTTGGACAGTGGGGACATCATGTTAAGGCGGAAAAAAATAGAACACGTGGCACCCATTGAGAAGGGGAAAAACAAGTACATATGTTGCTGTTCTTAGGTAACAGATTCTGAGTATTTATTTTTGTAACAAATATTTACTTTTATTCCACATACATTTTAAACTAGATTTCTGCACTTTCTACTCCTCACAGTCTCTGTATTTAGTTGTATTTTTTAACCTCCACAGATGACAAAACCACATCCAATCGGCAAATTTGCTTTTTTCCAAGGTCTTTTTTTTAAAGTATCTGTACTTCTACTTCAGTACAAAGTGGGAGTACTTTTGCCACCTCTGGTGGTCAGTGCAGATAACATTACCTCTGATTCGATGACTGGCCTGCGGTAGACTGGAGAGACAACCCGCTACTGGGTAACGTCTGGGACAGCTCATGAGCCCCTAGGATGAGAAAAACAACTGGCTTTTATATCAGAACAATTCCAATTTCTGAATCTAAATGTTGAGCTTAAGTCTAGACTCTGTCAACAGTTACGCTACGATGTGAACCACGAACGAGCCCACTGCTTTGCTGTTTTTCGAGCGAGTGGATTGCTCCTTTGCGGTGTCGCATTTTGGCACCCAACCCCCACATGAACTGTACCTGTGTGGCCAGTGATCCAGGCTGAGTGAGACTGGCCAGACTGTGCGTGGAAGAGTCCATATCGCTGTCTGACAGCTCACTGCCCGAGCGCACTGACGTCACACTGCTGCTCATCCCCGTGGGGCCCATGGAATAGAACATTTCTGCAAAGATACAAAACTCAAGACGTGACAAAGCCGCAACGCAATTCTGCAGTAGGAAACTTATCAGTTCGACTTAGCAATAATTTGCACATGGCTTACTGCCACCTCTGCCTATTAATCAAGCTGTGAGTACACAGTATGTGAGCATTTGCTGTCCCATACCTCCGTTTTCGAGAGTGGTGACATAAGGCTCCAGGTCGCACTCGGCATCCCAGTCCCTGCCTCTGGGACTGGTGCCCAACTGCTTACTGAGGTCTTCTTCGATCATACGCAGGTCATCCGAGTCTAGCGGGCGGCTGCGCGTGCCACCAAGTTTGGTCTCGGACTCTAGAGGGAAAGTGAGGCAGATGAAATGCGTGCAATTTGGGCATATGCACATGCGGGTTGTTGCATTTGTTGTCAGCGTAAACACAGCCACGTTGATCATGTGTCACTTAAAACAAACAAGAAATATTTTTTTAAAAAAGAAAGAAAGAAAAAAAATCCCCATACCTGTTTCTATGCAAAGAGCTGCCAGCAGGTCTGTCAGATGTGTGATCTGAGCCGGGGACAACAGCATGTGGACACAGCCCACCTTCCCATCCAATTCAAACTGGTCACCAGACACAACACAAGTTAATGTGCGGAGGGAAACGGCATCATGTATTAGCCTACATCAGTGATTCCCAACCACTGGGGTAAAATATGATCATCATTATTTCAGTGTCTGTAGTTTTTGTGACATTTGAGTCACTGAGAACTACAGTGGGCTACCTCCATTTTTGCCATTTTGCATGGCAGGACTGTGACTCCACTGCATTAATGATTCAGGAAAAGTACTGAATACAACTATACACTGCCCCCTTTGTTCAAAATTGGAACTTCAACATTCATTTGAAAGCTACGCCTCTGTTAATTTCTTCACTAAACTTAAAATGACAAAAATTAGCTTACACTAGTTATCAGTGGCTCATTTTTGATTGGTGGTGTACTTTGAGATTTCTCTAATGTAAGATATGTATGTGCCTAAGCTCAATAAAGGTTGGGAAGCAATGTTCCCTCTAATTTTCTATGCGTCTGAGCATTCGGACAAACACCCTATACAACGGTGAGCAAAATTAGACATGCAGACGGCGACAAACCAGTATCACAACTGTCCAAAACCTGAGGTCGTAGGTTACGTGATGTAGGTATGGTACAATAAAAAAATCAAACCACCTATATATCATAATACAACATGTCATTGAATACAGATCTGTGACACAAATAAAAATTGGCCTTTGTTACTTTTCAGCGAACATGCCATTCAGTCTCAACGCAATCTGTATAAATCTAGTACCACATTGTCCACTCGTAAATAATAAAAAACATGTAATTTAATAAAACACAAAAGTTTCTAGTCACCTGACAACTGAAACGCACGAGAAACCCTCATTTGCCGGGGCTAGTAAACTATACCCATGTTTTGACTTCCTGAATGGAGTGGTCCTTGTGTCGCCTGCAGCATCGCGTCAGTGGTGAATGTATTTGTGTCAATGTATATTTCAAATTATAGTGGAACTAAGTTTGCACCATTGGTTGAGCAACTGAAACTGTCACGGAAGTGGGAATGGTGTGGTGTCCTGTTAGTGAATTAAGATGGGGTTGAAATGAACGAATGACTGTAGAAATATAATGTGCGTGTGTGTTATGCACACCTTTGGTCCGGGCAGCATGTCGTTCTGCTTAAGCTTGACTGTGGTCTCGATGAAACCGGAGCAGCTACCGATGAGCAGGGGCTGTGACGGGGCAACCTTCAAGGGCTTCCCCTTGTCTTCCATCTGCTCTTCATCATCACTTTCCTCCTCCTCCTCTGCCTCGCTGGCAGTGGCTGACTTTTTCTCCTCAGGCACCTCCTGGTGGTGGGACGACACAGCATTCAGTGAATGATTGTTTCCAATGCTAGGGTACCGCAAGAACTTCTAACAATTTTTTTAAACAATTGTCGAATAAAAAATATATCAAGAATTAGCTTACGTAACACTTTATGAAGTTTTAAAGCAAATATAATGCACTGAACGCGCAGTCCAATTCTACGTTCTGTTCTAATGGCAATGGAATGTATTGCTGGTCTGTAAACCTTGCTACACGAACGCAGTGGTAAAATCATAATTACACTTGTAGATATTATTATGAAAAACACAATAGAAATCTGAATTATAGAAGCTGCAAATCTCTCTTTTTTTAATCTTTTGGAAAATTATTTTCTCCCCCCAAAAATCTACATTCATAAAAAAAGATCTACGTACATTTTTCAGTGCTTTTTCGCGCTTCAAGTTTTAACAGAAATGAACTTTTTGGTTTCAGCTATAACTTTTTTTGATAAGTTAAGCTGCGCTCCAACCTCCAGAAGAAGAGTCAAGTAAGAGCCGCCTTATACGCCACTAACACAAGCCTCTTTTTCTCTCTTTTTTTTTCCAATGTCGCCTCAGGGGTTCCACCCAGTCCTAACTTCTCAATCATCAATAAAAAGCAATACAATGAAAACCAGTAATCATGGCGGTAACTAAGCGCGCCTTCTTGTGCCTTGTGACCACCCATTTTTACGCCGCCCGGCAAATTCATTGAATGGGTGCTATTGGTAACCGAGAATCTCAAGACCACTGCACATTGAAGTCTGGAGCAAGGACGATCTCTGTTACCTGCGCCATGCCCAAGCTGTCATAGAGGAGCTGAACAGCGCTCAGCTGGAGGATCTTATGCAGGAAGGCGGGCGGCTGGTGGATGTCGACAGGCACGGCAGTCTGGTTGGATGGGTCGCGCACCGCCTCGTCAAAGTACTCCAACCTGGAAAAGATCAAGAAAACCATAGCTCTCTCGTGACTGATTCTGTATTCATACAGGGAGCCCTAAGGACTTTGTTAACATGCCAGAACTACAAAAAAAAAACACTCGAGAGTCCAAGAAGGGCTCGTTCAAATATATTCACTAGCATAGCATTTTAGTTATTCAAGACACACAATAAGACACTGTCAGTTCAAACACAAGAATGTTAGACTAGCACGGTGTGGAATCATTAAGGGTAATAGTGTATTTATTTATCAGTCAAAAGCCATAGTTAAGCCATACACTGTGGCAACATTCCACCTTTGAACACTGTCTCGCCTCACAAATACTCTCTCAGGTTGGACTGTTAAATGTTTTACCACACACGTGGAGTGACCGAGCAAACAACAAGCGGCAGCCATAAATGTACGCAACGCATAAAAAAAGAAAAGATAAACTTGTTGAGGGTGCAGCAGCCTTGTTTCTTTGACGATTCCTTATTTGAATTTGTATGCCACATTCCGATTGCGTTTAACATTTCCCTTCACTGAGCAACAACGGACAGCGGCCGCGACATTTAAAAAGCATGTGTGACTTCAAATGACATAACACGGATGCGCTTTTGTTCCGGGAGACAATAGTACAAGATAATCGCAGCAACAAAAACAACTAAGAAAGAAAAAATAGAAAAATCTGTAAGGGGAACTTTCATCTTCTGAACTGATGGTTACATTTTTAATTTTTTGGTTCACATTCCTTAAACACAGAAATATACTTTTCAGAATGCAAATTCCTTCCTGATTTAGATATTAAAAATAATTTTGATTGCTTCTCACGCATTGTTAAAATTTTGTGAGATGGTGAATTTGGGGGGTTTGTTACCCAAAAGTTGTAATTGGCAAAATTAAACAAAATGAAACAACAACATATTCCACTGTGTGTATGGCGAATCTGATTAATACACACTTTTTGAACTGAACTTCTAAAATAATATTCTTCCACAATATTCTCGTTTCTTGAGCTGCCCCTTTATATGCCACACGTCTCTAGTCACACGCAGTAGAACCACGTGATCTCTTTTAGCCAATCAGTGAAGAAACGCAATGATAAACATCCAAATTGTATCAAAAGAAAACCAATATATCAATTATAAACCTGTACATGCCAATTAACGAATAATTAAAAACAAGCTTCACATAATTTTGACATTAAAAAGGAAGAAGGAAATCCATCAAACAACATATGAGAGCAGTTTACCGTTTGATGTGCACCTCTAAGGCAATGCCTGTTTGCAGGTCCGGGGGCTGGTGCTCAATGCGTACGATGGTGTCCAGGAGAGTGACTTTAATACGACGAAGGACTGCAAAGACACACAAACAAAAAAGATGAGCAGTCGCGTGTGTTAGGACAGGGAGTTAAAGCTTCCACACTTGAAACCCACCCGTCTCTATGGTTTGTGCAAACATCTCCAGTCCTTCGAGCGGAGCTGGCGGTTCCTCGGATGTCTCCGGGGGGTCCTTCAGGCACTCCTGGGCCAGCTGCATGCTGGAAGTCATGCTGGATGACCAGCTTTGTGAGTCCCAGCTGCCACCTGCGTACAACGCCACCATGATCCAACATTAGGTACAACTGCACAATCAGAAGTGCTACACAGTAAATCAGTGAATATAACAATAACATAATATAATAAAATATCATATCATATAATACAAGACAAACAGACAGACACCCCACATCCCTGTCAAGGGTGTTACACCTGCCATCACGTCAAAGCCAAAGGGTAAGAAGAGCTGCATTGTGCAGGCATCACATTGTTGATCCTTGTGGTATTGTGACAAAAGTATTCCACAGACGGGTTACTCATACAGCTGGTTGCTATTTTAAATTGTGGAAAAACATACATTGGTCATTTTGGACTGAAGCCGACTCACCGATACGGTACTTGGGCCTGCATGTTATCTGGAGACCGGACACTTCCAAGGTGCAGTGGTCGGTGAGCAGAGCTTGCCAGGGGATGGTCACTGTGATGCTGCTAACAAAGCCGTCCACTATCTCCAGGGGAGCACCAAGGTTCTCCAGAAGCCCGTTGACTGCCTGAGATGAGAAACATGTGACATATTCAGTGATACACACAAATGTAAAGACATGCTGACTCATCATTCCCACAAAAAATAGTGACTATGGCTATGGATAGCTTGGTTAGGAGTTTGTGAATTTGTTTGTTTTTGGAAAAAGAAACACGACTGCTATTCCAAACCATGCTAGGCACAACAGCTAGAGCAGTAACAAAGCGCTTTGCAGATACAGTTCACCAGTCTCACCTATAGAGCATTTGTGTTGCCAATTTGTATAGAAATCGATATTGATTATCAGTGATAGATAGACAGACTTCTATGACTTTCGCGTTGCCACATTGTGTAGAAATCAATCTAAATAGACAAGGTAGACGAAAAGAGAGAAGAGTGATGAGCATTCCCCACAAGTGCGTTTCCTCGAAGAGAGCGTGACGGTGGATATAGTTGTTGTTGAACCAGTGGCGGAGGCGTTGCGAAACAGTCAAGTCAGAGTCAGAGTGGGTGAAACAAAACACACACACACATACTCACGAAACACACCGTGATGGTGGCTGGCCACCTTTCCGAAAAACTCACCCACACATCGAGGTTGATCTCCTTGATGACCCCGCTGCCATTGTATAGGTCCAAGCCCAGTTGGTCCAAGCTCAGGCGCTCCTGCAAAAAGTGGCCGAGGTAGTGCTGGAGGAGATACCGACAGGCCCGCTTCTTGATGGAGCCCGACCAGGGGAAGAGCCAGCGAGACATAGGCCCAGCGAGAGCGGGGGACAGGGAGCGAGAAGAGGCGGCGCAGGAGAACAAGTACGACCGCAGTCCTCGGGAAACTGCATAACAGGCGAACGCGAGAGGGAGCAGAAGCAAGAATGAGCCACAGCTAGCTGCTGGGGGCTAAGGAAGGGGTAAACCGTAACTCCACTTCTCCCAGGCTCGACATAAAAACTCCAGGGGAGGAAAAAAAGATATCCTTTGTGCGCGACGAGACTTCCCCCGTGACTACGACTCGCTCGTTAGGCCACCGGTCCGTCGCCGTGTCGGCTCATGTTTTCGACGCGTTTGGGGTCGCAATGGAGCGACAGGTACTGGTGGTTGGTGTCTTTCTCTTGGTTTCAGGGGTTGTTTATTGTTATCATACGCCAACTGACGGTATGGCGAAGTCGTTTCGTCATGGTGACGCAACCCGGAAACGGCAAGCGTAAACAAATCTGCGACGCCATTTTTGTAAGGTCATTTCAAAAGTAAAACTTTATTTACCATGAAGGATAACAATACAACTCCTTTGAAATTGGAAATAAATTGATAATTAAGTAAACAATTAAATATACCAAACTGAATAACGTAAGAATTATTCTCCCTGTTCTGGGGAGTACAACCACAAACTCATACACTTATACAACTTGAGACCTCCAGGAGGCTGCTGGTGCAATAGCAGGTGGGTAAAATCAGGTCAGGAGCTTGTTTTTAAAAAAGTACTGTGCATGTTAATTAGAAAATGGCAAATAATTTATTCACGTTTGCTTTATTATTGTTACATTATTATGATGATTCTATTATCACATTTATGTTCAAACCTTATTATGTATGGCACTTTGTTACAGCTGCAGTTGTTTTTTCCCCCTCCAAATATAAATGCTTTGAAATCTGAAATTATACCCCCCGCCCCAAAAAAAGATTAAGGTCTTTTAAAGCATTAAAAAATATATATTTTTACAAAATGTTGTTCTTTTCCTGTACATTCTTTTCATAATTTCAGTAAACTACTTTTTTATATTTTTTACAATGCTTTTAAAATGTCCTAAATTATTTTGATTGTAAATGCTTTCAAATGTTTTTTTAATGTGAATTTTGTGAAACATGTTTAGTTACCTTGTTTATGAAATGTGCTATATAAATAAAGCTCCCTGGCCTTTTAAGTGTTCTGGAAATAAGGTTGAGTGGAGCACAGGGCCTAGTGATTCAGAAAACTTTATCCAACATAAATAAAAAATGAAAAGTTAAGTCAGATCATAAATAAGTAATAAGGGTGTGGTAGTGGTGGAATCTATACATTGATAACCACAATAGATATACGTTATTGCATTGATAAATCCTCATTACATGTATTGTTTTAATTACACTACAAGTACAGAATAAAATACCCTATAGTGTTTTCTGCAGCATATAAAGCATGTCTGCCTTACAATTTTGAGGTTTAATGAGATTTTAATCATCATGACACACCTTCAATAGTATTCCAGATAGGCTGTGGATTGCAGTGTAATCTGGGATTTGGTGACTCAGTGCTGAGTGGTGTGAAACGCCAGGGGACGACCCAGAAGCTACACCATATAGTCGAACCCTGTGCTTGTGTGTGAGTGTGTGTGTGAGGGGTGATTACATAAGAGTCTACCAATTTTGTGTACAGTATATCATGTTGAAGACAAGATTTTCCAAATCTGCAGGTTGGCCCCAATAGGTGATTTGTCATGAATGTCTGGTGTGTTCTTTATCAGTCAGTTTCTGATATGATATTTTGACAATAAATAATGTATTACAGAAAGTTGGGTTGCACCAAGAGAGGAACCACCCTGCTCTGTTTTGTTTTTATACTGTAGAAGAATGCTGATTTCTTTTCAGTCAAACAAATAGATTATGAATAGAGAGTGAACTCCTCCAAAAGTGTGTTCTCACTCATCCAAAACCTCAACTGTGTGCATGTGGCACGCCTAAGCTCATCTCATCCACTCTTTCTCCCATCAGGATTACTATTCTGTCCATTGTCAATCCCCAAACTCGCACACTGATAGCGGAAGCGAGGCAGTCGAGCCAAGGAGCTTCATGGAAGCCTGCAGGCCATCGTGCTACTAGCGAGTGGAGCTGTCAGGAACGCTGTGTTGGGATTGGCAGGTTGGTAAATGCAAGGTAAGAGGGGGCCAATGAATTATTATTCTGTTTTACACTCTCCTCCATTCGTCTTTTTAGAATGCAGTAGAATGCGACTTTCTAATAGCAAAGGTTATCTCTCTTTCTCTCTCTCTGAGCGAGAGAGAGAGAGAGAGAGATCCACACACATATACACATGAAAAGACTGAAAATTCTTCCCCTGAAACATTTTTGCAGATGTTTCCTTGGTCAGCCATCTTCTCCTTGGAACCCAAAGTGCCAGGCCATCGCACCAGTGAAGAACTGGTCACCAACACACTGATGCTGGAGCTGGGCGCCATGGTGAAGCGCACTGAGCGCATCTGCTTGGAACGGGCCGCCGAGTGCCAGCGTCGACGACGCAGCAGCAGTTGCAGTTCGTCTGCAGCGGCAGACTACAGTTGGTTGGCCAGCGCACCCAACCCGCAACCTTACCAGTTGGCGCCCAATGACCTGCTAGAGTTGCAGGACCTCTGTGCCAAGGTGCCACCCTCACAGTGCGGTCCCGTCATTGTCAGGTGAGAGATAGAGGTCAACGGTATTCGCTAGCTGCTGGTGATTGGGACAGAGCCCTGTCGTGAAAAGAAAAAAAATAAATAATGTGAATACTTTGTGCTTCCCGAAAAATGTTTGTAATTCCCTTTCTAACTCATTTATGTTTATGTTGACGGAACGATTATTTTATGACTGATTAGTCTGTCCATTACGTTGGTCAATGGAAAATTTAATTCAGAGATGGCTTTATGTGTCACGTAATGTATTTTTGATGTAGATTAAAAAAGTCACTGCACATCAGGTTAATCGGTTATTGGAATTCTACTCTGCCAAATAGCCTAAAAAAACATCGGTTGGACCCTTATTGAAATGTTTCAGCTCCTCACCCATCTTATCAGTACAGCGCTAACTTTAGTCTTTCTATGCAGATGATAAAGAATATATGACCATGAGTACTGTTATATTGTGAGTCGACAATTTATCGTTTGTCTTTAATGTGTTGTTGATTAAAGGGTTAAAGCACCGCAACACTGATGCTAATTAGTATTAGTATAAAGCTAACAGACGAAAAGGCTGAACAATTTCCTTATTTCAGGTTCAGGAGGCTGGTGTCCAAGATGGAGCCGGAGGTCTACGAGGTCCCGCGTCTGTTTCGCTCGGCGCTGCATGACTGCCTGGAAGAAATCTCAAGAGGAGGAGAAGAAGGACTGCAACACAATATGCTGATGAAGCAGCAGCGCAGCAAGAGCCTCTCCTTTGTCACATTCCGCAGCAAGTTCCGAACGGGCTACTTCTCAATGGGGAGCGGCCCGAGGGGCTCCAGGGTCGACCTGCAGCAGCAGGTGGATTGGTCAGGTGAGGAGCGGGAGGAGGAAGATGACGGAGAGGAACGGGAGGAAGAGGCCATCAGGGCTCGCACCAGGAAAGGGAGGAGCAGGAGCATGCCGGACATCGCACCTTTGGAACAAAGTGCAGAAGGATGAGGATGATGAAGTTGATGAAGATTATAAAGGTGGAAGCGTGCTATAGGATGGAGAAGAAAGGATCAAACATAAAGTAGGCAGGGTAGGGTCAGAGTATTGTAAACACATGAGGGTATGTTGGACTCTTGATGTTTGTGAAGAAATAGATTTGCAAAGATTTAAGTAAACTTTTCCAGATGATTTTGGGGCTGACTGAAGCTGCCCTCATTTCCTCTCTAACGCATCGGGTTTTCATAATGATATTATAAGAATAATATATGTAATTCAGCAAAGTATTTTGTCATATTTATTAATTTAAATGACAACACATGGTGAAATGTGTATTTTGCAAGCTTTCACATGTACAATAAAAATGAAAATATCTCAAAACCTGACATAAAAGAAAAAAGCAAAGACTTAAAAAAATAAAAATCACCATCAAAAATAGATTTAGAGACACACAAAGCCATTTCTGATTCAAAGGTAATTTTGCAATTTATTTTTCCAATTGACCAGCCTTGGCGCTAATCAGTAGCCAAGAAGTATAGCTCTTGAATTTCAAAAAGGTTGGTGACCCTTGGTTTCGTCAGTTAAAAAGCTGTTTGTTTTAATTTGTTACATTTAAATGAATAAACGGTACTGAAGATATATGGAGAAATAAAGAATAAAATACATATGTATATACAGTACTGATATAAAATACAAAATATCCCAGATAAATTATAATACATGAATAAATCACTTGCCTTATGTTAAATTTAAAATAACCTAACTGCTATACTATATATATAGTAAAATGGATGACATATACACAATGCGATACTGTGTATACGATAACATTTTAGAACAAATGTAAAATACAATGACTCATAATACATGTTTATAACATTCAGTATCTAAGACAATTTTAATAGCTACAATTATAAATACATGGCTGATTTAAAAACAAAAACCACTTCATTAGGTACACAGTACACAACAAATGCAATAATACCAAAACAAATGATTTTGTATGAGAATGTACCAATGTTGTGGCCCGCGAATGTTTTTTTAAATAGAAATCCAAGATGACATTTTGCTGTGTAGTATGAGTAACCTTGCCTGGAATTTAGTGTCATCACTTCTGTGTGAATAAATCAGCTTTTTGTTACCAATTGAATAAAAACGTTTCATATTTGACTGGTGAGTTTTATGACCAATGAAATGACACACGAGTGTGATAATTTATCGAAGCTGACTAATCCTCTTAGCCCAAAAGAAAATCCCATGAATGCCAGCACCTTATTGTTTTATTAATATGCATTTTCTCACCAATACACCATTCATAACTATCTGCACTTTGTACACAAAAGGCAAGGCAGTCAGACAAAAAGAAAATATACAGGGGGGGGGGAAATAAAGTGACAGAATGTTGTTTCTTCTTAAAAATTGGTCATTTAAATTAGATCCTGTACACTGTGAGGATTCAAAAGGGTGTGTGTGCGTGTGTGCAAAAGGACGTCCAGTCACTTCTGGGTCAATAACAAAACCCTTCACAAGCGCTGATGTCCAACAGGGAAACCATTTTGAAAGAAGTTTTATTTTAAATCTATTTGTTAAGTAAGCTGTCTTGAGCACTTTGGACCAGCTCTGGCTTCAGTTGGCAAAGTTCTTCTGGGGCCGCAGATGTGCTCGCTTACATTTGGCAAAAAAACAAACAAACAAACAAAAAAATTCACTTCAATACTACAAGGTTGTGGCTGTAATTCATGATCCTAGAAGCATGCTTGCAGTTTGGCTTTGAACTATCACTTAAGAACAAAAAACAAAAACAAAATTAAAAGACAGTTTGCAGAATCAAACCATTAAATTATAGCCATAAACAATGAATCATTGGTCAAAGTATAATTCAGAACAACTTTCAATTCACTCGCTACAAAAAAATGGGGCTATAAGATAACTTCTTCCGTGCAGTCATGTGGAAAATGCTCTCTATAATCCTCCATACAATTAAAAGTCTGCATTCCTTCCATGGGATTTCCAAGCCTCAGTTTGAAGGTCCGTTTTTCACAAAATGTCTGCCTTTCCCGCCGCGTTTCCTGTTCTTACTTCCTCAGGCGAAGAAGACTACAAAGATAATGAAGAAGACCACCAGGACAAGAAAGATCTTGATCATCAGCCAGCGGTTGGACGACACCGACTGGAAGTACTTGAGGATCTCCGAGTGCGCCGCCTCCACGTTCAGCTGCGTGTCCTCCACGTTTGAATCGATCCTGAGAAAAAGGTCCAATTTTTCAATAATTGTTGTTAATATTGCAGTTACTAAGGAAAAAGAAATTGTGGCTAGGGACGCAAATTGGGCAGCTCGTGGAAAGAAATATTTGATGTGTATCTAATGTCGGGCTTTTTAAGTCTGCCTGCCTCACAGAAAAAAGTTCCTGGGTTTGATTCTCAATCCAATTGTTTTCTTCAGTTAGTCAAGTTTATTCTTTGTGGTGGAAAATTAAATTTTCCAAAATATTTTCTCTAATGTACTGAGAAAAATAATCTAGTTAACTGGGGGTGGGGACCCAATATGAGTATGCAGTTGAAAAATGACAAATATTTAATGTGCATCTGAGTCTTAATCATTTTTGAAGCAACATGGTGCAAAAATGGTTATCGGGGGTCTGCCTCATCATCGATAAGTTGAGGTCATCGTCAAACTGATTCTTAAACCCTCTGTGGGTGGAAAAACAAAACTTTCCTGGATCATTTCTGCAAAAGGTCATGTGTCCATGTGAGGTTCACTGAAGGCTGGTGTACCCCCGCCACTCATCGAAAGCCATCTGAAAGTTGTGTGGGTGTCTGACTCACCTCTGAATGGTCTCCTCCTGCTCTTTGACCATGTGCGCCAGCTGTTGGAATATGGAGCCCAGTTCAACGATGGTGCTCTCGATGTTCTGCATGGTGTCTGCGCGGCTCTGGATGTACGAGTCCTAAGCAAACAACGCGGTTATTACACGAGCCCTTAGGCACTGTGATGTTTAATTTAGTCAACAGCACGTCGCAAAATAACTGCCTCGTGAGATAAAAACAGGTGCATTTTCTGCTTATATCATTTTCCACAAACACAATATCAGATTACCGGTACAGTGTTTCAACTAGTATGGTCACGTTTAATCAAGTTTAGCTGTGTTTTGTCTTTTTTTTTTAAAAGATGTCTTTGATACCTCGTGCACAGGAAAAGGCAAGCCAAAAGTTTGTCAAACTGGAATTTGCCTGCATTCCCTTAACAGTGATCACTGTGCGTAACTGTCCAAAGAGAGTTAAATGACTTTTTTTTTTTTTGCTTAGGTAAAGTGCTCGTGTGCAGATTCGTAGTAGACCTATGACGTCACATCAGTTTGTGCAGTGTGAAATAGTCGTGTATGCTAGATAATGCGAAGTTGATTCATTTGTGTCGGATAATTTAACTACAAAGCCCTTTTGGTGTGACATTAACCAACCTGCTCATCGATGAGCTGGAGCTGGAGCGGGTTGGATTGAGAATCCATGTCGATGGCCACATCGCCTAGACTCCGGGACTCGTCCTGCATCAGGACCGAACTCTCTGCGGGGAGGAGAGCACAAAACAAAGACAGGACACGGGTTCAAAGCGCTCACATTCGTGCACACGCAGAGGCAGGCAAGCAAAGTAGAATGCAGGGGCGGGCTTGTTATGATATAAACGCTGAGAAAGGCAAGCGGTCCAGGGAAATACCTTTTACATTTGAGGTTGTAAAGCCCTGGTAGTCATTGCGCGGCTCGCGAGCTGCATGCGGCTCCTGGGCCCCTTTTTTGCGGCTCCCTAAAATATGTTTTCATTTTTGCATTACTAGAGGACCAAATACAGGGAGAGTCATTCATAGCTGGCTTTTACCTCAAGCACTAAAACTCAAATGTGTTGCAGGTCCCTGTGGCATTTCAAGGACTTTGCAGCCCGAAAGAGCACTACAGATATGTTTAGATTTAAAATCTTGTCACACAGTCAGTCTTAGAAATGACTCATATCTGCCCCTTTGAAAGAGTCTACTGAAAAATGGTGTACCGGTACATTAAAATAATGACCCAGACTGCTACATCACCTACAGTGGTTGATGACTGTATTAGACTAGTAGCCAATGCCAAGTTTATAAGCATCCACAATTACCCAAAATATGTTGTTTCTGTAATTGTTTATGAAGCAGAATGTCGAAGCCCTTTAACCCAATTATATTTTTAACCATAAATGATTAGTTTTCGTATTTCACTCCCCAAAAACGAAGAAAAAAAATGGCACATATATGTTTCTTGGTTGGAGCGGCTACTTACCGTGATTTACGAAGACCCCCAAAAATTGTTTTAGTGGTTGAAAAAATTGATTATTTTAAAAATGGTAAACTGTCATGAGCCCCCTAAACCCTCAAGATATTAGATGCTTTGGTGCAAAATACTGGTTAATCACCTTGTAGTGCCTACAAAATCAAATCATTTGCTTTTAGAATGAATTCAACTACAGGGTCTTCTAACGGAGACTATTTCCATAAAGCATATAGCTTGAGAAATTAAGGCCGCAAGCATTTCACTAGCAGGGCCAAAGAAGGTTTACTCTTAGAGAGCATAAAAATGTCTTGGAATAAAATAGAAACCTAATGGATGCGTTTTCACTTTTGGAAAACGGATCAAGAGCAAGCATGATTTATTCTTTCAAATTGGCTTGATTGTGCAATGCATGTGACAGCAGAAGATCTTTGGGAAGACTTGCACAATAAAGAGGGACAATCATTTTAATGCTCTCAAGTAGCACAACTGGATCAGGATATAAGCAGTCAGTCGTGGTTTTTGATATGGAAGGTGATGCAACGGGTCAAAGGAAAAAAATACGATGTGAAACGGTTTTCTATTGGCATCATGACATGTATATCACTAGGCTTTATATGGGGCATTCTCTCCCCTTGTGGAGACTTTGTAAAGTCTCTGCAAGGACTTTTGCCAATAAGCGAGACGTTATCGATGTCAAGGCAGTCTGATGTCTGCGTTGTTTGAAAATTTAATTTTGGGATGCCACTGAGGTTAGTTTGACAACAGTCGCGAACCTTTTATTTTTCTATGAATGACCTACCGTACATGTCCATTCTAAAAATCTAATGATGCTCTTGAGCACTCAAATTTGGCCACCCCCGACATAGAATGAGCAGGAGCATACGATCCTTTATATCAGTTGTGCCACAACTTTTCTCACACACTCACACACACACACACACACACACACACACCTGCAGGCCGCTGTTTACGTTGTGATTAT
>CAAKHF010004292.1:0-11812 GCA_901007745.1 Hippocampus kuda
ATTCGCTGGCGCTAGTTTTACCTTCGAGTGTTTTTCCAGACAACAGAAATCAACAAACTTTGCCTGAGTTTAATATTTTATGTATGTGTATTTATTTCTATATAAACCTTTGTCATTATGGTTTTCTATTAAATCTTGGTGAAATTATTTATTTCTTCCGGTTTTGTGTCACATATGCCAGATCTAGTTTAAGTATCTTGGGGTCTTGTTCACGAGTGAGGGCAGAAGGGAGCGTGAGATCGACAGGCGGATTGGTGCAGCGTCTGCTGTGATGCAGACGTTGTATCGGTCTGTCGTGGTGAAAAAGGAGCTGAGCGAAAGGGCGAAGCTCTCAATTTACCGGTCGATCTACGTTCCAACCCTCATCTATGGTCACGAGCTATGGGTCGTGACCGAAAGAACGAGATCCCGGATACAAGCGGCCGAAATGAGTTTTCTCCGCAGGGTGTCCGGGCTCTCCCTTAGAGATAAGGTGAGAAGCTCGGTCATCCGGGAGGGGCTCAGAGTAGAGCCGCTTCTCCTCCACATTGAGAGGAGCCAGATGAGGTGGCTCGGGCATCTGATTCGGATGCCTCCTGGACGCCTCCCTGGTGAGGTGTTCCGGGCATGTCCCGCTGGCAGGAGACCCCGGGGACGACCCAGGACATGCTGGAGAGACTATGTTACCCAGCTGGCCTGGGAACGCCTCGGGATCCGCCAGGAAGAGCTAGAAGAAGTGGCTGGGGAGAGGGAAGTCTGGGCTTCCCTCCTGAAGCTGCTGCCCCCGCGACCCGACCCCGGATGAGCGGTGGAAAATGGATGGATGGATGGATGGATATAATTCCCTTTAGCAGCGCCATCTAGTGGCTCCATGACAGAAACGCAGCCACTATTGTAGCTTATATTCTATTTACAGTGCTCCCTATCTATGAAAACATTTTTAAAATAGGCCAATCATTGAAAGTGCACCTTATTTTCCGGAGCGCCTTATAGTGCGGACTTTAAAATCTATTCCGAAATGGTTATTGGTTACTTGTTAAAAAATGCACTTAGTAACAAAATCCAAGTAACATATTAAAGTGATGTAACTCCATTACTTTTAAATTACTTTTGGACTACTGCAATATCACTGCGATTGGCTGGCAACCAGTTCAGGGTGTCCCCCGCCTACTGCCCAAAGACAGCTGGAGATTGGCTCACGAGCCTTGTGAGGAAAAGCGGATCAGAAAATGGATGGATGGATGCAATACCAAATGTGCTAACTAATCAACCAGAGCAGCCAAAATCCACATTTTAAATCGTCGGATTTTCGGGCCGTCATGCAAACTACTTGTTCATGATGCTGCAGACGGATGGATGGACGGACGGGCAGATAGATAACTAGATAGGTAGATAGATAGATGAACTTTATTCAAATCATGATGAAAAGTAGATTTGCTTGCTATATATAAACTGAATGAAAAGGTGTGTTTAATTTACTCAATTTCATCATGTGGTTGCACACAATAAAATCATTTGGATCCAGATACATTTTTCAGTAAAATGTGTAATCTACTTAAAAAAATGTATCGGGATCCAGTTGAAGATATTTCGTGCAACCACTTGAAGAATTTTTTTTTCTACCGAAAACCAACAACGTCTTGCTTGTCCAAACTCATACATATAACTATTTTGTCTACACAACAAATATATCTGTTGTCGCATCTTGAATAAAAGATTTCAGTCTCACTTCCTACTAATGTAGCAGGGTCAGAGGGCAGGCACAGGGAGAACATGCAAACTCCAGACAGGAAAGCCAGAGCTGGAATCGAACTCTGCACTGTGAGGCCGACACGTTACCCAGTCGACCACTGGGGCACCGTAATAAAAACAAATTATTAAAACTATCCCTTACGATAGCTGCACTTCAACGAGCCGTTTGCTATCCATCCATCCATTTGCTGAACCACTTATCCTCATGATTAGCTTCGCCAAAGTAGAGTTAAAAAGGAAAAGGCATGGCTCACTCGTCATCACTCTCTGGCATCCAAGCACTCTGGTGAGAATTGAAACAGGCGGTGACACCAAGGGAGCCTCTGCTACAGCTCTCAATTAAATGAATGGGACCTAGCAAGGGTGTGTTCAAGAAATCCCCCCATCCAAAGTCTCAATATTGATAATCAATATTTTTGTTTGTGTCATTGAGACTTCGGCTGGTTGTATGTGTACAACCTGTAGGGGTTTTTTTTTGTTTTTTTTTATTCGACACATTGGGAAATTTGGTTGCAGCCAAGAGCCCTGGTTATAAATAAACCACTCTGGCAAAATTTAAGTTGTGTTAACAAATGGCTCGCCATTACTTCAAAAGTCAAGTACAGCAGTGTGGCATTACCTCCAATGTCATGAAGTAGATGCTTGGACTCCTAATGTGACAGTCATCAGGCCAACGTTGATGTATTTGAAGCAGCTTTCAATATCAGCCTAATACAAGTGACGGCATATTTTTCATAATATCGATCCAATAATTATTGGTCATCCCTACTAATTACTGTGT
Source organism: Hippocampus kuda (assembly GCA_901007745.1). Classification (NCBI taxonomy): domain Eukaryota; kingdom Metazoa; phylum Chordata; class Actinopteri; order Syngnathiformes; family Syngnathidae; genus Hippocampus; species Hippocampus kuda. Next base: position 2,513 of record CAAKHF010004292.1, read on the forward strand.
TGAAATGCTACACTTGTTAGGTTATAATCCTCCTTGCCTAGTATATGAGAAAATAGATTAGATTATGGTCAACATTAATAGTCTCTAGTCAAGTGCCATGGAATGCGATGGTGGAGGACCAAAAAACCTCAAGGCAGCAGAACCAAGGTGTACTGAACAAAGTATATTAACAAGAACACTTGCATGGGCACACTGGAAAGACTATGTCTAGAACTAACAAAGTCCTAAAAATCCCCAAAACTCAAAGTAACAACAAAACACACCACTATGACAGACAAACAATGTGACAGCAACAGAAACAACAACAATAACAACAAAAAACCATGAGGGTGGCACAGCGCTGACGCTGAGTGGTCTGCATGGCAGTCCTTTTAACAAGAAACAGCTAAATGACATGATGACGAACAGTTGCAATGCTGGTAGAGAGGCCCTCCAATGCCACCTCTGTTGGTCACAAACGGAACAGGACCACGACAGTAAACTATGAAATAAAAATAAATCTTATCTCAACAAAAACAAAATTATGACATCTACAAGTAAAAATTAGTCGACTAATTGAAGTTGTCAGATCATTGCAAAAAATTAAAAAAGCAGGACATAACTCCAAAATGAGCAAAAGTAGACGGGGGCAGTTTTCCTTGGGCAACCAAATGTCTAGCCCTGAGCCAGCTAAAGTGTGACCATTCATGCCTCGTACATTGATGATGTGAGGCAGGTTGAAGCTGCAAAACTTGCGAATTTCATGACACATTGGCCATCGACATTTCATACGTACGTTGCTGTAATATACTTCAATTTGGCAGAGGAATTCACACTCAAACATCGGGGTTCTTTTCCACAGTTGGCTCAGAGGGCATTGGTGAAATAAAAGGAGACAGCAGCTAACAATTTGGATGATATCTATCTATCTATCAATCTATCTATCAATCCATCTATCTATCTAGCTAGCTAGCTATCTCTATCTCTTTATCTATGAACATTATCATTCTGTTTTTGTTTAGATTACATTTAGTTTTGTTTCATTCTTTTGTTTCCGCATGTGCCTTTTTTGTTGTCCTCATCAGGTTTTGTTTCCACCTGCTCTTGTCATCCTGGTTGTTGTCGCTGTCACATTGTTTTTTTTCTCATGGTGGTGTGTTTTATTTCCTGGTGTTTTGTTGTTCCTTTTAGTTTTGGTCTTTTCAGGACTTTGTTGGTGCTTTCCATCTCGTTTTCCCAGAGTACCCCTTTAAGTGTTTTTTTTTTTTAAATAAATTTTGTTCAGTACACACTGCCTCCCTGCTTTTTGGTCTTTTACCATACAAAATCATGACAAACATAACTGCCAAAGGAGCAGTCAGAGTGGAGCAATGTGGGTATTATGAAAGTGTCCGCCGAAGCACTAGTGTGCCGTGCACTAATATATAAATGGTCAAACAATGCCGTTAACTCGCAATCGGGAGGAGTGAAGCCACCGGTGGCCATCTTACATTGCCAATAGCTCAGCTCCTCCGCCAAACTTGAATACAGTCATCCATTGCCACTTCGCGCTTCAACTTTTGCAGCTTCGGTGTTTCACATTTTTTGTTGTTGTTGTTGTTGTTTTTTTTTCAAAAATGTTTCCAAATGAGTATAAAAAGAAATACAGCCATATCGGCAGCCACATTGTGGAAAGATGCGTTGTTTCATGTTGATGCGTGGCAGAGAAAGTTTCCCTGCATGACAAACAATGAGCTGAAGTAACTCAAAGGCTTTGTGCATGCCGGTACTGTACAGTCCATGTCCGCCGGTACTCTACTGGCCATGCCCACTCAAACAATGTGCGTTATTGGTTCCTGGCGCAATATGGACCAATGAGAGCATGGTGGATTTATCCCATGAGCTGATTGGCTGCGCATCATGGCAGCCTCACCCAACATTTTCCCTTGTCTCGCATACTGTATTTTGGTCTTGTGCTCGCGATAACTTTTTTGTTTAAGTGATAACATTTTTCATTAGTTAAGCTGCAGAAGCAATGCGTCCTGGCTGTGTGAGAGAATGTAAGCTCGAGATGGCACCAGCAACTGGGACACATTGCTTTAACGGCGTCGGTGGCAGGTCAGGGAGCCTTATTTTGAAGGTTTCCCAATCCGGCCAGCTGGTTTTTATACACATCATAAGCATTGACAGCTCAGACGAAGGCTGAAGTGTGAAAAAAAAAAAAGGCCATTGTCTGATCAAAAAGAAACCTGAAACCTATTTCAAATATTGTTTTGTGTTTTTTTTTATTTTTTATTGTAAAGTGTCCTTGGGTGTCTTGAAAGGCGCTTATAAATAAAATGTATTATTATTATATTATTATAAATAATAAGAAGACAAAATGGCATAGCACTACCCATCACCAATTTAAAAAAAACACAGCAACTCCATCAGCGCCTCCAGCAGAAGAATCTCTGCGTGAACCAAAAGCCGATGAGTCAAGTGAGAGCCGCCTTGTATGCCACCAACACAAGCCTCTTCGCTGCTCTCAGAAGGCAATGTGGATGAATGGTAATTACTGTAAAAGGTTTTATAATTAAAGATTTAAGTAAATACTTATACTGTTGTAATCTTTCTCTCAAATATGTAAAGTAGAAATACTGTTTACATATTTTAAACATGCTGGTACCCACATAGACATGCAAAAAAATTCCTAGGAGGGCAAAGCCTACCTTGCAGATTTTACCTTTTGCAGGGGTTTCTGGTCCGTGCGAAAAATGAGGGATTACTGTACATTGATTTCTCTGCAATGTTTACACGTTATTTTCTGTCTCTCTGGCAAAAATGTCACCTTGTATGGACAATAAGTCTGGGAGAACTGCTGTAAGCACATTTCATTGGTAAGAATGCAATTTAAAATTTTCTCTTACAAGATGAGTACCACTTAAATATTTACCTGCATCATGAAGTCAGAACCATCAATAGTGAAATTAAAGCAAAGCCTCATTGGGAAAAAAAAAGGCTGTGAAATGTAAACCTACCCTCTAGAGGTCACAATTCACGATTTGGAGGTTATATACTTTGAATGATCGATGCAAACAGTGAAGTTGGTTGTCTCATTACTCCATACAGGGATTTGAACCCAAACTATGCACTTTATCGTGCTATCAGCAACAAAATTAAGAGAAGATACTCATATTTATTTGCACAAATTATTGTGCAAATATTCAGTTGGTCGCAGAATATTTGCATGCTGTACATGCTCATCTTCCTCTCGACAACCGTTTGTCCCATCCATCAACATTTTTGCTTGCCACTGAACTAAACAGGCCTGTACGTGGAACAGATCCAGGCAGCCAGAAAGAGATAACATCTATATGCTCTAGTTTGAACCTAAAATCTGCTTTTATTTGTCTTACAGACAAATGTGTTGTTTGTGTTTGACACAGCTGAAAGTTTCATTGTTTTTACTCATATTAGACATTAGCTTTAATAAATTTGCGCCATCCTGTGGGGTGAGCGAAAAGAATGGGAATGTTAAGCAGTTCCAAAGCTCTGCTCTACCCACACCCACATAGCCAATAAGGCAGAAAGAAAGATATTTCATTCTTTTCCACATAGTTGCCCTGGGTGAGAGGTGATGGTGGACCTGTGTGGAATTATTCATCTGTCATGGACTGAGTCGTGTAAAGTTCTCCCCTCAAAGCAGCAGTAGGCTGCTTTGGGTCTGTCGTGAGAAGCATAGCAGACCTGAATATATAGCCTTCCTGAATTTTTGGGTGAGCTCATGAATTTTGCAGCTCTTATCGGTGAGCTTGAATATATAGGGCTTTATTTTCATAGACAGCGCACCTGCGCGCCACATAAAAACTAGCGCATCTTCCTTTTCGTGCCGCCTCGTTTGTTGGGCAGACTGAGGGCAATTTGAATCTGTTCCCCCCCTTGCTCTTCATTTGCCTATTGATATCTATGTTTTTTTTTTTTTTTTATGCAATTTATTTTTTTTTATGCATTACACCACCCTTAGTTTCTGTCTGCTTTGTGTGTCTGTTTATTAAAGTTTCTTCGTATGTTCATCACACCTAACCTGCTTTGGCGTTTGGCCCAAAATAAACAAGCACTCTCCCAAACCCACACACCATCTTTGCAGCAATCAGTGTTCCAAAGCACAAAAATAAAATAAAATAATGCAAATATAAAATATGGCTGATGCTTCTTTCTCCCTACATTTCTGTTCAGACTTAATTTGCATAGTTTAAATGAAACCACGTGACATTTCTTCTACATATCAAATTATGGCACCACTGCAGTCCCTTGATATCTGAATACATCTATGAGAACAGAGACAGTGCTGACCCATGCAGAAAGCAGTGTGATCGATTAAGCACATTGTGGATTCCACGACCTACTGAAAGATGAAAAGAATAGGGCCCTATTTCCGTGCCTAGCGCAAGTCTAGCAAAGTGCAGTCTAACCGGGCACATCGGCGGAGTTTTCTTTTTTTCTTTTCGTCGACAGGCGCAGTTTTGGGGCTGAACACTGCCAAGTTGATTACCAGCCAATCAAAGGGGCTGACATCATTATCTTGAAATTCAGCGCAGGAGCGGTGCACGGCCTACAGAGTCGAAACCTAATGGACTCACTGGACTCCAAGCAGGAGAACAGAAAGTATGTTTATAAGCAAAGTGTGATGTGAAGTTCCATGCTGCAAAGTGGCCACCTGGAGATCGCCTTCAACATCCCTATCATACGTCAAATACGTCACAGTCACACTTTCATAAAACAACCTTGCCTACTTTCTAAAAATGGCACAGAACTGAGCTTTTACTCTCACTTTGAATAATAGTTTTCCCTTGACTACTAATTGCTCCAACTTAATTTTTCAATGTACAAACTGTCGGTTGGTTGATTTTTTTATTTATTCTTTGAATTGTGTTGCAAGCTATAATCCAATTTACGAGTGGGTTTCAGACACACTGAAAACAATAGGAACATGACAAAATTCCTCCGCTGGTTATTGCTTCTGTGAGAGATAAGGTAAGAAGCTCAGTCATCGAGGAAGAGTAAATCCGCTGCTCCTCTGCACCTAGAAGAGCTTGTTGAGGTGGCTCGGGCAACTGGTTCGAATGCCTCTCCGACATCCCACGGGCAGGAAGCCCATGAGATGACCAAGGAGATGCTCACTGGTCTGGGAACACCTTGGGATCACAATAGAAGGGCTGGAACAAGTGGCTCAAGAAACCTGGCTTTGATCAAGATGTACAGTCAAAGTTACAAGCTGCCTTTCATTTTTAAAAATCTGGAAAATGTGGTGCACATGCAGTTAAAATCTTTCTTGGATAAACATAATGTATTGGAGGCCTTCCAGTCAGGTTTCAAGATGATGCCCTAACACAGAGTCATTCCTGTTTCGAGTCAATGACATCATCCTGGCAAATATCACGAGAGACTATGTGTGTTTGGTTTTATTGGATTTAACTGCAGCATTTGATACAATGGATCACAGTATTCTGTTGGCTCTGTTGCAGCACCTGGTGGGCATTACCGTGGCAGTACCGCCTTGAGTAGTTTAAGTCCTTTTTAGCTGACAGAACTTGTTGTGTCAGCCTTGGCTGCTCTGAGTCATGTGCTGCTCCTCTGTCATGTGTTGTTCCACAGGGTTGAATTCTGGGGCTTCTGCGGTTCTCAATTTATCTGCTCCCGTTGGGTCCCATCTTAAAGAAACATGGGTCCTTCCATTGCTATGTGGATGACTGTCACATCTATGTCCCACTTGCACATTGAGGCCACTTCATTCTTTCAAGAGGAAATCAAGACCTGGATGGCATTTAATTTCTTGAATTTCAATGAAAAGAACACAGAAGTGATTGTGTTTGGTCCCGGCGGCCCTTGTACATCCCATTCTGTGGACTTGCACTCCCTGGCTCCTTATCTTAAGCCAACAATCTTGAATTTGGGTCTTAAAATGGACAGTGATTTTAAATTGGACCGGCAAATTGGTGCTGTTGTTAAATCCATCTTGAGTAAAAGTAAAGCCGCCCCTTTCTCAAGAATACTAGAAACACTAATTCATGCCTTCGTCACATTTCGGCTGGGTTACTGTAATGCATTTTACTTTGGAGTCAGCCAATCTTCCATTCAGGGTATCCAGTTGGTCTCGAATGCTGCTGCTGGCCTTTTAACTGGTACTTGTAAGAGGGGGCACATACCTCCTACTCTGGCATCCCTTCACTGGCTCCCTTCATATTTTAGCGTTCTTTTCAAGAGCCTATTATTTGTTTGCAACTCTTTAAATGGCCTTGTCCCACCTTACCTCCCTGAGCTCCTCCGCCTCTATGCACTGCGGACCAGACACTATTAGAGGACTAAGCGGAGGCTCAGAGGGGATGAAGCCTTTTCCGTTGCTGGTCCCTCTCTTTGGAATGACCTCCCACTGAATGTTAGGTAAGCCCCCGAGCTGCCCATCTTTAAAACTCTGTATTGTACTGACTGTTTATACAGAATGTGCTTAACACCAAGTGTTGGTATTCTCGCAGACACATGCAGTTTGACGCACTTAGAAACAAGTGTTGTGGGTATGAACACAGCCAATTGAATTCACATTCAATTGGAGCGGCTCCTCTCATTCCCTTTAACCCTGGAGAACCCACGGGGTCAAATTTGGCCCCTATAAATTCTGCTACTCAAATGCTACCCATAAATCCCAAAGGGTCAAATTTGGCCCTAAACCTAAATTAGGATTAAAGCATTGACTATTTGAAAAAAAAAACATATTTTGGTGTTCAGTGAACATATAGCAGTCATTTAATGTATAATTCATCATTTTCCAAAGAAGAAAAGGGTTCTTGGGTTCTCCAGGGTTAAAATTGGTGCATGGGAGGCACACAGTCTGTCATGGCAGAAGCAGAAACTGATTTGCTGGAGTCCATGTAAAACAACAAAGTGCAAAATATCTTTATGAGGACTGCCACGGGCAGATGTTGTAAAATTGGCCAGGGCGATCACTATGAATTGCATTTAGAGAATGACTTTCACCTCTATTGTACATGTCTGTGTGAACCGACCCCCCACACACCTCAATAGCTGTGTGAGCGTCAAAGGGGTGATTTAAAAAATATGATAATAAATCTAATAATGCATTCAATGTTTCAGAGAATTGATGCATACTGTTGTCATATTTATGAATGAAATATGATGACATCCCCCACACTGGGCATGAGGTTTAGTTTACTTTCATGTGTGCTAGAACAGGATTTGTGAGCCCTCTCATTTTTACAAATGTTCTGAATGGGCACAAATCTACGAAAGGCCTTGCTAGTGCAGTCGAAGATGTTACAGCGGTAACTAGAGGAAAGACTACAAATGTCTTTTTATTTACCATACTTTAAACTCCTGTTGCAATGCTGGCTATTCCAATTTACAGTAGTGTATGCACTGCATTTTGCTTCTTCAAGTGAGCAGTGAAACAAGAGTCACATTCCTGAGATTTAGGGAAGGGAAGAATCCCAAGGATCTTTACTTTGGTGCACAAGTAAATGATTTGAACACAGCAGAGGAAAGCCAATCTTCATGGAGCATATCTAATCTGGCATTTCTAATTAGTGCATTAGAAGCGCTGGAATGAAAATTCCCCTCTTCACTCTGTCAGTCTGGCCTGAGGATGCTGATGAGTGGTATTTCAGTAGCTTTGCCTGTTTGTCGCAGATACTTGCATGTGGCATAACATTCAGCATGCTCATTGAAAGTAGCTATTGAAAAATAAGAACTATAACGGATTTTGTGACCAGCCTGCCTTCTTGAGCATTTGGAATGAATCAATTAAACTACAAACGACAACCTCTTCTGTAGCAGTGTCCTTTCATAACCTACTTGTTTTTTGTTTTTTTTTATTCCTTGGAAATATTAGTCATGCAACTGACATGATATTTTTTAATTATTGCCAATATATCTACCTCCACCATCTTGAGTACTATTCTGTTGTTGCTGTGCTTTTCAAGTTTGAGCTCACATTTTGACTTACACATGTACTTCACAATAACTCCACACATACAAACTGTCTCTTATCTTCACAAAGGATGCGGACTCTGGTAATTTAATAAAGGAAAATTATGGAACTTTCTACATTTTAACATTACAATCAGAAGTAGTTGCTGACAAAATCAAAACTCTCATTATCCCAATAACTCTGAAACTCACTATACCTCGACATAATCAAGTACATATAGCATGCAGGACCTAGACGGTCCTAAAAGCTGTGAGAAGAAATATTTAAACATAAAGTATGCATATATATCAATCTAATGGCTGTGTCAAACTACAAAACTTCTTTATCTTTCACAACGGTGGTATTGTCAAACTACCAGATAAAATAGTGCTCCGTTTCTTGGACTGGGTGAGATGAATTTTCTACCTTCAAAAGAAAGTCAATCTCAATCTTGGAGACAGAGGGGAACATTTGTAAACATTTTTTGCAAAGTCTTGATATTAAATTGCTGTTTGTTTTTACTGATAAACAATTCATCGTAATGAATCCAATCGAATGAAATGAACCACATTTGAATTCATCCAACAAATCTATTCGTACTTGTAATCATTTTAATTAGTGCTGTCTAGAGTTTAAAAACATTTAAGATTATGATCTGTAATTAATTGCTTGAATTTATCTATATTTTAATCTCATCTAAATATTGCTGAGAAAAACCCCTATTTTCATTTCAAATCCATTATATTTTTGAGGCAGATCAAAAGATTGACATCACAAAAAAGTGGCATTATAAAGTCTTTTATTGTTTTTAAACAGACTTCAACAGATGTAGTCCCAGCCATTTACTTTCTGCTGTACGGTATTTCAGACTAGTCCCAAGCTCTACCTGCAACCTATAGTTTTGACCACTAGAGGAATATTCATTCATTCATTCATCTTCCGAACCGCTTTATCCTCACTAGGGTCGCGGGGGGTGCTGGAGCCTATCCCAGCTGTCATCGGGCAGTAGGCGGGGGACACCCCGAATTGGTTGCCAGCCAATCGCAGGGCACACAGAGACCAACAACCATGCACGCTCACACTCACACCTAGGGACAATGTAGAGTGTCCAATCCGCCTGCCATGCATGTTTTTGGAATGTGGGAGGAAACCGGAGCACCCGGAGAAAACCCACGCAGGCCCGGGGAGAACATGCAAACTCCACACAGGGAGGCCGGAGCTGGAATTGAACCCGGTACCTCTGCACTGTGAAGTCGACGTGCTAACCACTGGACTACCGGGCCGCCCTAGAGGAATATAACTGTGCTTTTTTTTTTTTTTTTTTTTTTTTAAATTTCCAAAAAAAAAAAAAAAAAAAAAAAAAAAAAAAATCAGGTCCA
>CAAKHF010004296.1:0-54775 GCA_901007745.1 Hippocampus kuda
GAGAAACTAGCCCGGATTCCTCACCAGCCCCCTGTTAACGAACCGCCGTTCGTGGGATAACGCGGGTACTTCACCTCCCTCGTTACATCCACGCACGGCGGTTGCGATGACAGAGTGTACCCCGGTCGAGCTTCGTTCCAAGGCCCCTGGGCGCCGTGAATTCACCGCGCGCTTCGACGGCGGAGACATCACCTCGGATGCGGGGGTCTTGCTCCTGGGGAGGCTGGAGGAGCGGCGTCGAATTCTGCGTCGGCTCAGCGCCTGTTTCGTCGATCACCGAAGCCCAGATCGCATTGAGCACACCGTCCATCAGATGGTCTCACAGCGGGTGCTGGCGATCGCGCTGGGCTACGAAGACGTGAATGACCACGAGCACTTGCGGCTGGATCCGTTGCTGGCTGCGATTGCGGGCAAGCGCGAGCCGAAGGAGCAATCGCTCGCCGCGCCTGCGACGCTGCATCGGCTCGAGCTGTCGCATCCAGGGCTGGCCGCGGGAGACCGGTACTGCCGAATCGGGCTCGACACCGACGCTGTCGACAAGCTGCTGGTCGACCTCTTCTTGGAGGCTCATGACGACCCTCCTGAGGAGGTAGTCCTCGACCTGGACGCGACCGATGATCCGATCCACGGACGCCAGCAGGGCCGCTTCTTCCACGGGTACTACGACTGCTACTGCTACATGCCCCTGTACATCTTCGCAGGCGACCACCTGCTCTGTGCTCGCCTGCGGACGGCGAACCAGGACGGAGCGGCGGGCAGTCTCGAAGAGCTGGAGCGCATCGTCCCGAGAATCCGGGCGGCTTGGCCCGAGACCCGCATCGTGATTCGCGCAGACTCCGGCTTTTGTCGAGACTGGCTGATGTCCTGGTGCGAGGAGCAGGACGGGGTCGATTTCGTGCTTGGAATCGCTAGAAACGACCGTCTGGTCGAGGCGATCTCCTCTGAGCTCGAGCAAGTACGGCTCGAGCATGAACGCTCAGGGGGTGCGGAGCGGCTCTTCAAGAGCTTCGAGTATCGGACGCGTGAGAGCTGGTCGAGATCGCGTCGGGTCGTCGGAAAGGCCGAGCATCTGGCCCGCGGATCGAATCCCCGCTTCATCGTGACTTCGATGGCAGAAGACGAGCACGAAGGCCGGGAGCTCTACGAGGAGGTGTACTGTGCGAGAGGGGACATGGAGAACCGGATCAAGGAGCAACAGCTTGGCCTCTTCGCCGATCGGACGAGCTGTCATGTAATGCGCGCCAATCAGGTCCGGCTGTACTTCTCTTCGTTTGCCTACGTGCTCCTGAGCGAACTCCGCCGAATCGGGCTCGAGGGAACGGAGATGGCCCGATCACAGTGCACAACGATCCGGCTGAGGCTCCTGAAGATCGGAGCTCGAATCCGCGTCACGGTACGCCGCATCTGGATCTCGATGAGCGAGAGCTGGCCGCACCGAGAGGTCCTGCTGCACGCCTGGAGTCGGATCGCACCAACCTGACCAAGCGAGCTCGCCAAAGACGGCCCAACGACCAGCTGCCGAAGGGCAGTCAGGCGCAGGCATGCCTCCAGCACGAACAATGCCCGATCATGCGCGCCGAAAGGGCCCTCGGGAGGCTCCTATCACCGCGGATTTGCCCGGGAATCGAAGCCTTGATCCCAAGAGACACCTGATCAACCCCCGCAGGGCCACACCGAAGCCACTCGTGAGGGAAGGGGGCTAGGAGCCGCCTGGATGCGCCATGCGGGCGACACGCTGAGCGAGCGGGTCTATTCGGACCGGGAACTCTTGGACCTCCGAACCTGGGTGGAGAGGCTGCCGGACCTGCCGCTCCCGGGGGTAGAGCACGCCGAGGATGGTCCCACGCAGAACACCGCTCGCGCCGTGGTCGGCCTGGACGGATCTTCCCAAATGCTTCCCATGACAGCTGGGGAAGATTGCGTACAGATGCGACAGACGCCGATGTCGCAAGTGGCCGATTCGGAAGAGCGCGACCCCTCACACCCGCGCTCGAAGGCCCCAAGCCCACATCCGAAGGCCCCGGAGAGTGGAGCGGCTGAAGAGATTCGAACTCTCGACATCAACCTTGGCAAGGTTGCGCTCTACCACTGAGCTACAGCCGCTCTCGGGGCGCAAAGGGTAGCCTGCCAGGGGCGGAAGGCAAGTTTCTCTTGAGGGGGTTTTGGGGGGCGTCGGGGGTGGGCGTGGTCAGGGCCCCGGAGGGTGCATCCCGCCATCCCCCCCCTCCACCCTGGGACCGGCCGACCGAGGGCGCAGTCTCCCCGTTCCTGGGAAATCAGCCGCTCGAACCCTGCTCTGGCCCCGAAAGCCTGGCGGCAAGGCGACCCCCGACACAGGTGCCCGCCAGGTGGGCAGCGGCGGGCAGGGAGAGACCGAGGGCCAGGGCCGCGGCCAGGGCGCTGGCGAAGCGGCAGCCGGTTCCGCGCATCGAGCCGGGGTGACGGGGGTGCTCGAGCCAGGCGGGGGGTGCGGTGCGGGTCAGCAGGAGGTTGCGCAGGGGGTCGGTGGTGCCGTGGCCGTCCTTCAGGAGCACCGCGTGGGCGCCGCGGGCCAGGAGGGTGTGGGCTTGGAAGAGGCTGGCGGAGGGTCCTGGTCGGGAGGGGGGGGCGCTGGAGAGGAGGCGGGCCTCGGGGTGGTTGGGGGTCAGGATCGGGCCCAGGGGGAGCAGGCGGGTCAGGAGGGCGGCTCGGCCGGGGGGGTCCAGGAACGTGGTGCCGGAGGAGCTGGCGAGGACCGGGTCGACCACGACCGGGAGGGGCGGGAGGTGACGGAGCAGGGTCACCAGGGCGTCGACGTGGGCGGCGCCGGGGAGGAGGCCCACCTTGATGGCGCGGAGATCTCCGATCCGCTGGGCGAGGGCCTCGGTGAGCCAGGCCTCGGGGTCCCGGGCCCCGAGGGAGCGCACGCCGGCGTCGTCCTGGTCGGTCCAGGCGGTGGGAACCGTGTGCACGTCCAGGGCGGCGGAGGTTCCGCGCAGGGCCAGGGCCGCGTCGGCCGCCCCTTCGCGATCCGCGCGGAGGCCGGCGTAGCCGGCGGGTCCGTCCGAGGGGTCGTGCCCCGCGATCACCAGGAGCGCGGGACGGGAGCTCACGGCAGGCGGGTCAGGCGCGTCCCGTAGCGCGGGTCCGTGTCGGAGAGCTCATCGCTGGGCACCAGGAGCAGCATGCGCGAGCGCAGGCGCCGTTCGAGCCGCCGCAGGACCTGGTCGTCGACGGTCTCCAGGGCGATCTGACCCCCGGCCACCGACCCCCGGCCGCCGAAGGAGCCCTCTCCCCCCAGGATGCGGTTCATCAGCGGGTAGGCGCGGCCGTAGGTGAGGTCCGTGCGCAGGGACAGGTGGTACAGGCCCTTGTACTCCCCCCCCACGAAGGTCCAGCGCGCCCCCTCCATGCGCAGGAAGAAGTCGGCCATCTCGGCCACCGACTCGGGGTTCGAGACCCGGCCGAGCAGCCCGAACACCAACGGGCCATGGCGGCGGGCGCGCGACAGGGAGCGGTGCAGCTCCCGGTAGTACGACGAGGGCAGGGGCGGGTGCGCGATGCGGGCCAGCATCTGGCGGTCCGCGCGCCGGAAGGTCTCGAAGAAGGCCTCTTCGTCCAGGGGGGTCACGTTGACCGACAGGTCGCCGGTGTCGAAGCGCACCCCACAGGCCAGGGCCGTCGCCGTCGGCTGGTCCAGGGTGACCCCGGCGTCGCGGATGTACTCGTAGACGATTGATGCCGTCGAACCGACCCCCAGGCGCACGTCGTGGTGCAGGGCGCGCACGTCCTCGGCGTCCTCCGGCGGCTGGTGGTGGTCGAAGACCGCCAAGATCGGGAGGCCGGGGGGCAGGGCAGTGTGCCCGAAGGACGGTTGGGTGTCGACCAACAACACCCCCTGGTAGTGCGACGGATCCAGGGTCTCGTAGTCCGCGAAGTACAACCCCAGCTCGCGCACCATGGTCAGGTTCTCGGCCCGGAAGATCTGGCCGACGGTCGCGACCTCGGGCTCCATCTCGAAGGCCTCGCGCAGCAGGTGCGCCAGCCCGCAGAGGGCGCCCAACGCATCGGGGTCCGGCGTGCGGTGCGTCAACAGGAGCACCTTGCCCCCGTCCGGCCGCACGTGCTTCTCGAGCACCTTCGCCAGGTGCTCGTGGGGCCGGAGCCCGCCGAACGGTCCGGCGGCGGGATGCGTCTCGTCTTCCATTCCGTACGTGGGGTTCGTCCGCTTCGCGGTCGAGGGCGCGCCATGGTAGGGCCGCCGCGGGCAGAGTCTTGCTCTTTCCCGGGCCTCGCGCCCTCCGCGGCCGATCCCGTCGCAGGTGCCCCGGGGGGTCGCGACGGGAGCCGGATCCGGTTTGCGAGATCCTCGCGGCGAGGTTCCCGTTCCCGGAGCTAGCGCGTTCCTAGAAGCCCATGTCCACCAGGAAGCGGACGCTTCCGAGGATCTCCGCGCGCCCGTGGCAGGGACCGATCTCGACGACTCGCTCGGCCCCTTCCGGCACGTACTCCCGCAGGAGCTTGAAGTCGACCTCCCCCAATCCGAGGGGCATCTCGGCCTCCTCGGCCGAGGCGTCTTGCAAGTGGATGCCCAACATGCGGTCGGCGTAGGCGTCCACCCAGTCCCCCTGGCCCGGCAGGCCCTGGGCCTCGCGCAGGTGGATGCGGCCGACGTCGTGCCAGTAGCCGACCTGCACGTTGGCCAGGTCCTCCAGCACCCACCCCATGGCTTCGAAGCCCAGGAGGTCGTCGATGTGGTGTCCCGGCTCCACCGCGAAGGTCACCTCCGGCTCTTCCAACCGCAGGGCATACAAAGAGCGACAGAACTGTTCGATCTGCTTTTGGCCGTGTTTCTGTACCCGCGACACGTACTCCTGCAGCTCCTCGTGCAGCGGAGCGGGGTCGTCCTCGGGGGACAGGGAGGCCAGGCGGTGCTCCAGCATGCGCGCTTCGTCGCGCAGCTTGTCGTCCTCGACCTTGGCTCCGCGCACCACCAGGATCGGGCACTGCCAGGACTTGGCCAGGCGGGCGTGGCGCCGCACCGAGTTCATGGCGCGCTCGCGCTCCTCGTTCGCGAGGCTGCCCAGGCGCTGGAAGGCCATCGACCCGTTCAGGGCGTCACGACAGCCCACCATCATCGACGGGATCGTGACCCCCGTCTCGCGCTGGGAGTCCACGAGGCCTTCCATCACGGCCGGCGCCTCCGCGAGGCCCAGCTCGATACGACGGAACCCCATGCCCACGGCGGCGAAGATCTGGTCCTGGATCGCGGTCAGTCGCGTCCCGAAACAGGTCGTTGAGAGGGAGTAATGGTTGGGGATGCCCGGAGTCGTCACGGCCCTGCGCTCGTGCTGGTGGACACCTTCCCCGGTCTCGCACCACCTGGAATGTGTTCCAGCTCTTCGGCACGGTGGTGGCCTCGCTTGCGTGGCCTGTCCGAAAAACCGGTTCCCCCGAGCGCTCGGGGCGTCGGGAAAGGATTTCGGACCCCCGGGGGCGGGGCGGCAAGTTACGACCGAGGCCGCGCTCCGTTCAAGCAAACTCGCCCAGCAGCGCGCAGACTCGCCTCCCCGGGGCCGGGAACCCGGATCCGGACGGGCCGTCCGCATGCGGAAACGCGCAGGGCCTCAGACCCGGATCTCGGTGTCGACCGCGGCCAGGTCCGCGTGCTGGGCCAGCAGGGGTTCGACCTCGCTGTCGAGGAAATCGACGACCTGCTCCGGGGCCCGGCCAACGAAGCGCGAGGGCTCCAGCAGCTCGTCCCAGCGCCGGGCGACCCCGGCGAACAGGGGGTCCTCGGCCAGCAGGCCGCGCAGGGGGTTCTCTTCCCCGCGGTGGATCGCCGCCGAGGCTTCGCGGGCCAGCACGCGAATCCGCTCGTGGGCGTCCTGGCGGTCGGCCCCGTCCCGGACCGCCTCCATCATCAGGATCTCGGTGGCCAGGAACGGCAACTCCTCGCGCAGGTGGCGCTCGACCACCGCCGCGTGGCACACGAGCCCGGCGCTGACGTTCTGCATGAGTTGCAAAATCGCGTCGGTCCCGAGGAAACTCTCCGCCAGGGCCATGCGCCGGTTGGCCGAGTCGTCCAGCGTGCGCTCGAACCACTGGTTCGCGGCGGTCTGGGCCGGGTTGTCCAGCAGGGCCAGCACGTGGCGCGACAGGGCCCCGATGCGCTCGCAGCGCATCGGGTTGCGCTTCCAGGGCATGGCGGACGAGCCGATCTGCTTCTCCTCGAAGGGCTCCTCCAGCTCGCGGCGCCCGGCCGACAGGCGCACGTCCACGGCGAACTTGGCCGCGGACTGGGCGATGCCCGCCAGCACCGCGAGCACCCGGAAATCGAGCTGGCGCGGGTAGGTCTGGCCGGTGACCGCGAAGGTGCGCTCGAAGCCCATCTTGGCCGTGACGAGCCGGTCCAGCTCGCGCACCTTGCCGTGGTCCCCCCCGAACAGCTCGAGGAAGGAGGCCTGGGTGCCGGTCGTGCCCTTGACTCCCCGGAAGCGGATCTGGGTCTCGACGTGGTCCAGGTCGACCAGGTTGTTGCACAGGTCCTGCAACCACAGGGCGGCGCGCTTGCCCACCGTCGTGGCCTGGGCCGGTTGGTAATGGGTCAGGCCCAGGGCCGGCTGGTCCTTCCAACGGCGCGCGAAGTCCGCCAGGGAGCGGATCGTGCCGACCAACTGGCGCCGCACGAGCCGCGTCCCCTCGCGCAGGGCGATCAGCTCGGAGTTGTCGGTGACGAAGCAAGAGGTCGCCCCCAGGTGCACGATGCCGCGTGCCTTGGGACACACCTCGCCCCAGGCGTGCACGTGGGCCATGACGTCGTGGCGCAACTGGCGCTCGTACTCGGCGGCCAGCTCGTGGTCGACCACGTCCACCTGGGCGCGCAGCTCCTCGACTTGCTCCCGGGAAACCGGCAGGCCCAGCTCGTGCTCCGCCTCGGCCAGGGCGACCCACAGGCGGCGCCAATTCCGGAACTTCTCCTCGTTCGAGAAGATGCGGCGCATCGCGGCGCTCGCGTAGCGGGTCGAGAGGGGGCTCTGCCAGGTGGTGTGCGCGTCGGCCAAGGGTCGCGTCCTCCTACGGATGCGGGCGCCAGCAGAATACGACGGCGCCGCTCAATCCTGAAGGGTCGCGGCCAGGGCCGCGAGCACACAGGCCAGCGCACCGACCGCCAGCCGGTGCCGCAGCCCCCGGTTCGTCGCGTCCTCGCGCCCCAGGTAGGCGGCCACCCACAGCACGCTGAGGGCCCCGCAGGTGTCGGTCAAGAGGTCCAGGACCGACGCGGTGCGGCCGTACACGAAGGACTGGTGGAACTCGTCCACGCACCCGTACCCCACCGTGAGGCCCAGCACCCAGGCCGTCGTCGCCGGGCGCAGGGCCGGCAGGGACAGGCGCTCCGGGCCGCTCCCCCCCGCCCCCCGGGCCCCGGCCCCGTGGTCCGGTGCCCAGCTCGCGGCCTGCTGGGCCAGGGCCAACAGGCCCAGGGCGAGGAAGGCGAAGGCCGGCGCGTGACCGAGGTTCGTGAACCAGCTCCACCACAGGTCCGCTTCGACCCCCGGGTTGCCCTCCTTCGAGGAGTGCCACCAGATCCAGGCACCCCATCCCAGGGTCGCCCCCGCCAGCAGGGGCCGGGGGAGGCGGATCAGCCGCACGGCCACCCAGCCCAGGAAGGCGAGCAGACCGCCGGCGGCGGGGAGCGATTGGGCGATGCTCGGCATCGTCAGGGTGCGAGGCGCTTGCGTGCGACGAAGGTCAGGCCTTGGCCGTCCTCGTTCTCGGTCACGCGCATCTCATCGACCATTTGGGCCAGGAGGTACAGGCCCCGTCCACGGTCGTCCTCCAGGTCCGGGAGCGCGTCCGGCTCGAACATCGCCTGCAGGGCCTCCGCATCCCCCCCGCCCTGGTCCATCACCGACAGGGTCCAGCCCTCGCCGTCGACCAGGAAGCCCAGGCGCATGCGCACGTCCTCCGGCAGGTCCTCTTCGTGCAACGCGCCCCCACCGCCCCCGTGGTCGATGACGTTCGCGAGCAGCTCCGAGACCACCAGGACCAGGTAGTCGACCTCCGCCTGACCGATGCCCTGCATGCGCGCGAAGCGCCGCACGACGCTCCGGGCGACGCGCACGCCGCGGTGAGCGGCGGGGAGGTCCAAGCTCAACTCGTGTCGTCCACCCGGCCGGGCGTCGGCCGTCACGGCAGCACCTCGATCCGGAACGAGAGGTCCAGTCCGGCCGCGGAATGGGTCAGGGCCCCGACCGAGATCCGGTCGACCCCCGTGGACGCCACGGCCTGCACGGTGTCCAGGGTGATTCCCCCGGAGGCCTCGATCTCGATCGCCCGGCCCTGGTCCTGGGCCGCCGCGCGGAGCCGCGGGCACAGTCCGTGCAGATCCTCGGGGGTCATGTTGTCCAGCAGCACGCAGTCCGCGCCGCCCGCCACCGCATCGAAGGCCTCGGCCTCGTCGCGGGCCTCGGCGGTGATGCGCATGTCCTCGCCGTGGGATGCCCGCAGAGCGAACAGGAGCTCGACCAGGGAGTGCCCGGCCAGGTCGATGTGGTTGTTCTTCACCATCACCTCGTCGAACAGCCCGAAGCGATGGTTGATCGCCCCCCCGCACTCGACCGCGTACTTCTCGAATTGACGCAGGCCGGGGGTGGTCTTGCGCGTGTCGCAGATGCGCGCCCGACCCTCGGCGGCCTCGACGAAGCGGAAGGTCAGGGTCGCGATGCCGGACATGCGCTGGACGAAGTTCAGGGCCGTGCGCTCGCCGATCAGCAGCGTGCGTGCGTTGCCTTCGATCTTCAGCAGCTCGTCCCCCGGCCAGATGCGGTCCCCGTCCTGGACCAGCTGCGCGATGCGCACGTGGGGGTCGATCAGCTCGAATACGCGCCCGAAGATGTCCAGCCCGGACACGACCCCTTCGGCCTTGGAGATCAGGCGACCCAGACCGCGCCGTTCCTGGGGGATCAGGACCTCGGTCGTCGCATCGCCGGGCCCGAGGTCCTCGCCGATCGAGAAACCCAGCACGAAGTCGACCTCGGAGTTGGGCAGGGGGTCCGGGGCTCGCCGGCCCTCGGTCGAGGCTCCCTCGGCATAGGGAGAGGACCGAAAGGGCCCCCGGCGCGCCGCGTCGTCTCCGTTGGGGGAAGCCATCGTCGAAGGAGTGTACGGATTCGCCTGAGGGGCCGGTATCCCCCCCGGCCGGCGAGTTGGCAGGCGTGCCGGCACCCCGGTCGGGGTCCGGGGGGTCCGCCCCACCGGGCAGACCGAGCCCCCGTAGGGCGGCCCGGATTCCGCGGGCGGTCCGCGGTCCGATGCCGGGCACGTCCTCCCAGCGCAGAGGTTCGGCCTCCGTCGGGTTCGGGTCGCCCAGCCCGGCCCGGGCGCGGTCCCCATGGACCCAATCTCCATGCACCCAGTCTCCATGGACCCAGTCCCCACGGGCCCGTTCCCTACGGGTACGCAGGACATCGAGCGCGCGCCGTTCGCCGACCCCGGGCAACCAACGCAGTTCGCGGGCGTTCCAGCGGAACGGGTCGGGACCGAGGGCCCGGGTCGCGCGCAGGTGGGCCGCCGCCGCGGGCTCCGGCGGTGTGCGGGCCTCGAGCGCCAGGGCGACCAGCAGCCAGCCCGCGACCAGCGCGAACACGAAGACGCCGGAGACCCCCGGCCGGGGGTCGCCCCCGGGGCGTGGCCCGTCGCTGTCGGAAATCGGTCGCATCCCACCCTACAGACGTGCGAACGCGACCCCGGTCACGGGGCATCCGGAATTCGCGCGGACGAACCGGAACCCTAGGAACCCAGGGAGGACAACAGGGTGCGACCCGCCCCCTGGGCGACCCGGCTCGACAGCTCGCCGTGCACCGTCTCCGCCAGACGGGACAGCGCGCGCGCGGCGGCGCAGGCGGGTTCGAGGGCCGCCACGGCACCGCGCCGGTTCACGCAAGCCTGCACCTGGGGGTCGTCGGGGATCCAGCCGATCGGCCGGGGGCCGCGCCCGAGGAAGCGGCGCGAGACGCGGTCGATCCGCAGGGCGACCTCCTGGGCCTCCTCCTCCGAACGCGCGCGGTTGACGACCAACAGGGGCTCGCACCCCGGGGCGCGACCGGTCAGAACCTTCAGGAACGCGTAGGCGTCCGTCATCGCCGTCAGGTCCGGTGTCGTGACCAGCAGCACCTCGTCGCAGCAACGGGCGAAGGCCAGGGTCTGGCGCGCGAGTCCGGCGGCCGAGTCCACCACCAGGTAGCCGTAGTCCCCCTCCAACTCCTCGATCCCGCTGGCGATCAGGTGGAGCTCATAGGAGGACAGCTCGGACATGCGCGGCACCCCCGAGCCGGCGGCCACCAGATCGACCTGGGCCCCGCACCGAACCAGGACCTCGCGGACCGGAACCTCGCCCTCCACCACGTCGACGAAGCTCCGCTGGGGCGTCACGTCCTGGAGGATGTGCGCATTGCCGACGCCCATGTCCGCGTCCACGACCAATGTGCGCGCCCGCCGGGAGAACAGGTAGGCCAGGGAGGCGGTCACCACCGATTTGCCCGTTCCGCCCTTGCCGCTGGCCACGCACAGGGAGCGTGCCCGTGGGGGCGTCCCGGTGGAAGGCCCCTCGGCGGACGCGCCCGCGGCCTGGCCCGGGGACGCCCGGCCCCGGAACGTGGCCACTCGTTTCGGCGAGGTGCCCCGTCCAGTCGTCAGCTCCAGGAGCTTGCGGCGGGCGTCGGTCCAGCTCATTTGCGGCATCCTGCGCGGTTCCGCGCGAGTCCAGGGGGAGGGACTCGGTCTTCCCGCGCCGCTCGAGCCGGGTGGCTATGGGAAGACCTTCTCCGCAGGCTGCACTTTTGGAGATCGTGATCCAAGCAATCGTCAACCCCGACCCCCATCCAAAGAACGCCCCGGAGCTACATCCCCACGCAACTGGATTCTCGGCAAGCAGTAGGCAATTGCAGGGCGCTAAAAAAAGCGCGTCACAGCCACGCAAACAATCTCCCCAGGGAAGCTCGCCGGCACCCTGCGCTTCAGTCTCGGAAGGCCTCGATCTCCTCGGGCGTCAGCAGCGGCTCGCCGGAACCGGGGAAGCCCGGCGGCGTCTCCCGCGGACGGGGCCGGGGTGCACCACCGGGGACCCGGGTCTGGGGCCGGCCGGCGGACCCCCGCGGGGCCTCCCCTTGGGAACCGTTGCCCCGGGGAGGCTCGCCCCCGACGACCCCCCCGTCGGAGAAGGGGGCCGGGAGCACCGAGAACAGCGGAACCAGCCGCGACAGGGCCCCCTCGAGCAGCACTTCGACGTCGTCGGCGCCGCGCAGGGGATGGACCTCGTGCTCGGGACCGAGGGTTGCGCGCAGGCGGTCCCCGGCCCGTTCCAGGCGCACCAGGGATTCTCCACGGAAACGCCAGGCGATCGAGTCCTGGTCGGAGAACGCAATCAACTCGTCGTCCAGGCGCGCGATGCGCTCGACCGCGTGGCTGCCGAGCTCGCGCAGCTCCTCCGGCAGGGCGCCGAGGAAGGCGGCGCTGGGATCGACGGCGGTCCCGGTCAGCGGCACCTTCGGCGGACCCACGCTGGACAGGTACACACGATCGCCGGCCGCGCTCTGGATCGTGCGCAGGCCGAAGAGCTCCACACCGGCGTCCCGCAGGCTCCCGAGGCGTCGCTGGAGGAGCTCGAGGGATTCGGTCACGACGACAATCGTGCGCGGTCCCATGTCGGCGCGCACCGCGGGCGAACCGAGGTGGCGGGCCAGGACCGAGGCGTGTTCGCGAACCCAGGCGACAAGGTCCAAAACGGCCAAGGAGGCCTGATCGGGGCCTCCATCCGCCAATTGGACCAAGACGAGGCGACCGGCTCCGTCGACCGCCGCCAGGTCGGCGCACACGCCGTCGTCCAACACCAAGCCCTGGTCCAACACCTCGACCCCCGGCAGGGCGTCCTCGAGGCCGGTGGCCAGGGCCTCGAGCAGGGCCTCCTTCTCGCTGGGCTGCAAGGGGGCTTCCGCGGCCTCTTCGGGCCGGAGGGATTCGGGATTGCGAGCGTGCGTGGACATCGGGAACACGCATTGGACGAAGCCGCGGGGCGAGCGGCAAGGGCCGAGGGCACATGGATCCGCCGCAACCCCCGGGCCGGAGAATCCGAAACGCTGGCACCTGCGGTTATCCACAGGTGCCCGAAGCCCCCGCGCCCTCAGCGCGTGCGGCGCAGGACCGCGTCGAAGCGCGCACGCTCGCAGTGGGCCAGGGCCAGGGCCAGGGCGTCGGTCGCGTCCTCGGCGACCGCGGTCAGGTCCACGGCCAGGCGTCGCACCACCATGGCCGCGACCTGTCCCTTGCTGGCGGCGCCGTTCCCCAGGACGGCCTTCTTCGCCGCCGCGGGCGCCATTTCGATCACCTCCATGCCCCGCCGCGCCGCCCCGGCCAGGGCCAAGCCGCGGGCTTCCCCGATCCGCAGGGCGCTGCGCACGTTGCGGAACGCGAAGGCGCTCTCGACCACCACCGTGGCCGGCCGCAGGCGCTCGAACAGCAGGTCGAACCCCGCGGACATGCGCGCCAGCCGAGCCGGGGGATCCAGGCGCTGGGGAGCGTCGAGCACCCCGCAGCCCAGAAAGCGGGGCCCGTCGGTCGCCAGCAGGAGGGCGCCCCAGCCGGCCCGGCGGGTCCCCGGGTCGAGGCCCAGCACGATCGGCCAGGGGCAGTCGGGGGGCACGAAGTCCTCGGGAATCCCAAGCTCGTCGGGGGGCTCGGTTCGCTCGGTGCGGGACGAGGGGTGCGCAGTCATGATCCGGCCCGGCGCAGCCGCCGACGCCCTGTCACTTCGCCGCCCGGGCCGGGGAATGTCCAGCGGGGCCTGTGGAGAACTGGGCGCCTTCGCCCGCTGGGCGCAGGCTTCCCCCGGCCCCGGGTCCTATCCTCTGGCACCCGTGACTTCTCCTGCCGCCCCCACCGATCCGAGCGCCGCCCCGGCCGATCCGCCCACCGCGCGCGTCGTGTTGGTCGCCGCGGGTGCCTCCACGCGCATGCGCCGCCCCGGGGAGCCGGCGGTCCGCAAGCCCTGGCTGGACCTCGGCGGACGACCGGTGCTGGAGGTCGCGGCGGCGGCGGTCACGGCGCCCGCGACCGTGGCCGAGCTGGTCGTGGTCGTCCATCCCGAGGACGTCGAACGGGTCCGTGAGCACGCCGCCGGGCGCGCGGCCTTCGGCAAGCTCCTGGCGGTGATCCCCGGGGGGCGGGAACGGACGGACTCGGTGCGCCTGGGCGCCCGGGTGCCGGCCCGCGACCCGGAACGGGGGGTCGACGTCCTCGCGATCCACGACGCGGCCCGTCCCCTCGTGCCCCCCGCGGTCGTGGACGCGGCGATTCGCCGGGCCCACGTCGACGGCGCCGCCCTGGTCGCCGTGCCCGTCGCGGACACGATCAAGGAATCCGACGACGGCCAGGCGGTCAGCCGGACCCTCGAGCGCGGGCGGCTGTGGGCCGCCCAGACGCCCCAGTGCTTCCGGGCCGAGCCGTTCCTCACCCTGCTCGAACGGGCCGAAGCCGAGGGCTTCCGCCCCACCGACGACGCCGCCCTGTGGGAGCGCTGGTCGGGTCCCGTCCCGGTCGTCCCGGGCTCCCCGTCGAATCGCAAGATCACCACCCCCGAAGACCTGGAGCTGGCCCGTGCCCTACTCGCGGCGCGGGCGGCTTCGGGACGCGACTAGGACCCGCGCGCCCATGGACCAACGCATCGGAATCGGCTTCGACGTGCACCGCCTGGTGGCGGGACGTCCCTGCATCCTGGGCGGTATCGAGCTGCCCCACGACCGGGGTCCGGCGGGACACTCCGATGGGGACGCGGTGCTGCACGCCCTGTGCGATGCCCTGTTGGGCGCGGCCGGGCTGGACGACCTGGGCACCCTGTTCCCCGACACCGACGCGCGCTGGAAGGACGCGGACAGCGGGATGTTGCTGGAGGCGGTCGTCGCGCGCCTGGGCGAGGCCGGCTGGCGCCCCCACAATGTCGACCTGGTGATCGCGACCGAGGGGCCGCGCATCGCCCCCCACCGCGCCCCGATGCGCGCCGCGATCGCGGCGCGCCTGGGGCTCGACCCGGGGGCCGTCAACGTCAAGGGCAAGACCCTCGAGGGCCTGGGGGCCCTGGCCGGGGGAGCCGGGGTCGCGGTGCAAGCCGTGGCGTTGATCCGGTCCACCTGAACCGGCGCGCGCTCACCGGCCGCCGCTGATGGGCGGGGAGGGGCTGTACCCGAGGGGGAAGTTCAGGGACATGTTGATGAGGTCCGTTTCCGACGGCCTGGGCCGCGGACGCTCGCGGGACGTGAACTCACCGGTCAAGGGCAACAGGGTCGAGCCCATCGGGGCCCCGTTCAGGTAGCAACCGCCCGCGCCCGCGGGGCGTGCGCAGGGATCCGAGCCGGTCGTCGGCGCGGGGGCCGACGGGGGCAGGGGCGGAACGGTGTCGACCGGGCCCTTGTACTTGCCGCCGAGCTTGGACTTCCGGATCTGGCGGCGTTGGGCCGGGGACGGAAGCCGGTACAGGCGGACGCGCAGGGGCCAGCCCAAGTAGTCGTCCGACGGGGAGGCCTCCTGGGCGGCGTTGCCGGTCCCCCCCACCGCGACGAAGTGTCCCTTTAGGGACCGGCCGACGCGGGGGTCGAGGTATTGCGTGCCGACGCGCACGGCCGGAACGGCGCCGCTGCTCGGCAGCAGCCCGGTCTCCGCGCCGAAGCTCCCCAGGAACCCCAACCGCGTCGTCCCCGCCCCCTGGAAGAGCACGTCGCCAAAGGTCGAGTAGAGCGCGCCCGACACGATCGCGCCGGTGTCGGACGTCGACAGGCGCTCGCTGCCGAGGTGATCGACGTGCCGGTAGGTGCTCGCGCCCCCCTGCCACAGGGCGCTGTCCCCGACGAACAGGGCCTCCTCGGTGCGCGCGCCGCCGGGGTCGACCCGGTAGTCCGCCAGGGGTAGCGCCGAAGCCCCGTAGGAGGTCCACAGGTCGTCGATCACCGCGAAGGTCTGGGGATCGCGCTCGCACCAACGGTAGCGGTTGCCGTCGAGCTGGCGCGTCTCGTAGACCTCCGTGACGACGACGTTGGTCGGCTGGCCGCTGCCGTCGTACTCGAAGGTCTCGGAGAGGGTCAGGTAGGGCAGGCCCCCGGGGGTGTAGATCAGGCGCGTCCCGCTCCAGGTGTCGGCCACGACGTCGTGCTCGAGGACGTAGCTGACCCCGCCGGAGGGGTCGGTGTAGTCGTACCAGGTCTCGGTGTCGAGGACACCGTCCACGGTCGTCACCGCGGACACCAGCCGATCGGCCAGGCTGCCCCCGACCCCCCCGGGGGTATCCGTGTCGTATTGGTAGGTGGTCGCGACGACCTGGCCGCCCCGCGTGTCGGTGCGGGTGCGCAGGCTGCCGTTGCTGTCGTAGGTGTAGTCCAAGACGTAGGGCAGGGCCCCGGTCCGCACCTCTTGCAACAGCTTGCCCCGGTCGTCGTAGGACAACTGCGTCGTGTTGAGCTGGGCCCCGTCGAACTCGAGGATCGTGGACGGCAGCCCGCGCTCGTCGTAGGCGTAGTCCAGGGCGAAGAGCACCTGCTGGGCGGGTCCGGTGTGGACGATTGTCTCGAGGGTGCCGTCGGCGTGGTAGTCGTACTGCACGCCGGTCCCGTTGCCGTAGGTCACCGACTCCACGCTCCCGTCGGGGTAGTGCGTGAAGGTCGCACCAGGACCGGCGACGCCCCCGCTGCTGCCGTGCACGCCGGTCAACCGACCCCCCAGGTCGTAGGTCTTCACCACCTCGTTGCCCGCGTCGTCCGTCAGGGTGACGACGCCGTTCGCGTCGTCGTATCCGATCGTGATGCTCGTGGTGACCAGGGCCCCGTTGCCGCCGACGACCTGGGTCGCCTCGTCGCTCTCCACCTGCATCCAGGTCAGGCGCCCCAGGTCGTCGTAGTGATACGTCTCCCTGCGGGTCGCGGGCAGATCACTCGACAGGGGGCTGAAGAGGCTCATCTCGCGCTCGTCGACCAGACCCATCCAATTCACCGAGTAGGTCCCGAACAGGTCCAGGGTCCCGGTGACCGGAGAGGCCGGCACGGCCGGCATCCCCGGCATCGGCGTCGTGGTCCAGTCCCCGTAGGTATGGGACACGAGCGAGCCGAAGGGCCCCAGGTTGAGGTCTTCGCGGACCGTGCGCGCGCCACCGACCGGACCGGACTCGACCCCCTCCAGCCTGCCCAGGGCGTCGTACTGCATGCGCCGTGGAGCGCCCCCCTGGGAGGTGGTGGACTCCAGGGCCCCGGGCGCGGTCGAGGCGGCGTCGCCGTAGACCAGGATCTGGGACGCGGCACCGCCCCCCTGCCCGTCCGGGGGCACGCTGAGCTTGGACGGAGCGCGGGGGTTCGCGGCGCTCAGGTACTCGGCGGTCCAGTCATGGCCGAGGGCATCGGTCACGCGGTCCCGGTTGTGGAGGAGATCGTGGCCGAAGGTCAGCTCCTCTTGGTCCGGACCGCTGAGGGAGTCGATCCGGTTCTCCGCATCGAACCCGAACACCCACTCCTCGTCGACCGCGTCACGCCACAGGGTGCGGTTGTTGTCGCCGTCGTATTCGAACTCCTGTTCGTGCCCCAGGGGATCCTGGGCCCGGACGAGGCGGCCGGGCCCGTCCTGGATGTACTGCCACAGGCCGCTCCGCTTGTCGGTGACCGTCGTGCGCTCCTGACCGAGCGACAGGTCGTAAGCGATCGACAGGTCGCCGTTGTCCAGGGGGTCGGTGAAGAGGTCCAGCCGCCCATCGGAGTCGTACCCGAACCGCCAGGGGTTGCCGTCCGGGTCCCCGAGCTCGTCGAGCCGCCCCGGCCCATCGTAGGCGCAGGAGTACAGCACCGACCCCGAGGGCTCCACCAGGGTGGACAGGCGACCCTGGGCGTCATAGGTCAGCCGCCAGGGCTGAAAGCCGTTGTGCTTGTCCTCGATCAGGTCCAGGCGGCCCTGGGCGTCGTAGCGGAAGATGATCCGCCGGCCGGCCGCGTCGACGACCTTCTTGAGGACGTCCGGGGTCGCCGCAGCCGCTCCGAACCAGGTCACGCTCACGTGATTGCCGGCCGCATCGGCCAGATCCACCAGGCGCCCTTGGCCGTCGAAGGTCCGCACCAGGCCGGCCCGGTCGGTCAGCTCCCAACCGCTCCCGAGGGGCAAGGCCTCGAGCTCCAGCAGGTAGCCGGGGGTGACGGCGGTCCAGACGCCCCCGGCCTCGGCGAAGCGCGCGCGCGTCCCGTCGGCGAAGCGCGCTTCCACCAGGGTCGCCGTGAGGTCTTCGATCCGCTCCGCGGCGTAGGAGATCGACCAGCCGGGTCCCAGCCCCAGGCCGCCGGAGAGGTCCTCACCGGCGTCGGCCGCCCGGCTGTTGTAGTACAGGGCCACGTCGACGGCCGGACCCCGACCGCTGGCACCCCAGCCACAAATCGGGAGGCGCAGGAGGAGGTTGCCGGTGCTCGCATTGAACACCGCATCGGGCCCCAGGCGGAGCGACCCCTCCCAGGCCTCCGGGTACCCGTACTCGCCGACCAGGGGCGTCAGGGTGGAGCCCCCGCCCCCCTGGACCTGGGGGGTGGCGGACACACCGGCGTACGAAGAGAGCAGCGCCAGGGTGGTGGCGGCGAGAACGGTTCGATTCACGGGTGCGGTCCTCGGAGTGCGTGGCTTCGGGAGGGTCTCGCCGAAGGAAGCTGCGGTTCCGGGGAAGCGTTACTGCGAATCCGTGAAAAGCCCCCCTCCTAGGCCCGTTCCCCGCCTCCGAACAGGCGCCGCCAGGGCCAGTACAGGGCGGCGCCGACCGCGATCGTCAGGAGGCCCGCACGGGTCTCGGCCACCGGGGCCGTCACCAGGGTGCCGATCACGATCGCGATCGCGCAGGCCAGGTAGACCAGGGGCGCGAGGGGATAGAACGGGCTCCGGAAGGGGCGCGGCAGATCCTTGGCCCGGGCCCGCAGGGACAGGAGCGCCAGGGCGGCCAGGCCGTGGAAGATCCACTCGGCGAACACGACCGTGTCCACCAACTTGCTGAGGGACTTCCAGAAGAAGTAGATCCCGGTGAACAGGGCCTGCAGAAGGATCGCGTTGCGCGGCACCCCGGTGCCCGGTTCGATGCGACCGACGGTCGCGAAGAACAGGCCCTCGCGCGCCATCGCGACGTACAGCCAGGGGGCGCTGACGACGTTGACCGTCATCACGCCCAGGGCCGAGACCGCCATGGCCGCGGTCAGGAACACGCGTCCGGCCGGGCCGAGGGCGTGCTCGGCCAGGGCTCCGACGAAGTCCGGGGTCGACGCGAGGCCCTGCATGCCGAAGGCGGCGACGAAGGCCGCGTTCGCGCACAGGTACAGGGCCACGACCGCCAGGACGCCCCCGACGATCGCCCGGGGCAGGGTGCGGACCGGATCGCGGACCTCGGGGGCCAGGTAGCAGATCAGCTGCCAACCCCCGTAGGTGAAGAACACCGGCAGGAGCGCCTGGATCATCCCGCGCCAGAGGGGCCCCGGCTCGGAGCCGGGCGTGGCCGCCTCGATCACCGGCTCCGCCACGGGTCCCCCCCCGAGCAGGGCGACGAGTCCCGCGACCACCAGGACGGCGATCGCAGCGAGCTTCACGAACATCGACACGTTCTGGAAGGTCGCCGCGTTCTTGAGGCCGGTCAGTGCCAGGACCGTCAGCACCGCGACCGCCCCCAGGGAGGCCGCCGCGTGGCTGGCGCTACCCTGTGCCCCGACCAAGCCGGGGAGGAGGGCGTGGACCTGACTGCCGAAGAAGCCCGCGATCGCGGCCATCGCCCCGCTGGACACGATGAACAGCACCACCCACGCGAACAGGTAGGCCGGGAAGGCGCCGAAGGCCTCCCGCAGGAACACGAACCAGCCCCCGGTGCGCGGGAAGGTCCCGGCCAGCTCGGCGAAGGTGAAGGCCGCGAACAGCGCGACCAGGCCCCCGATGCCCCACAGGGACAGGAACGCCCAGGCCTCCGGCACGCGCTGGGCCGCGGTCTGGGGATTGAAGAAGATCCCGATCCCGACGATCCCCCCCATGACCAGGAGGGTCGCATCGAGGGTCGACAGCTTGCGCGGACCGGATCCCTCGCTCATGCGGGCTCCCCGGCGGGGAGTGCTCCGCGGACACGCACCGGGAACGGAGAAGGCGGCGACAACTCGGGGATCATCGGGTGGAGTGGGCTGCGGGACGCGCCCCGGCCGGGGACGGCGAAGGCCGGGCCATTCCATCCCCGCGGGCCCGATCCCGCAAGCTCAGGTTCGGGGCGCGCCGGCCGGTGGGAGGGGCAGCTCGTCGTCCCGCAGGGGATCGTGATCATCGAAGCGCTGCAAGGCCACGAGGCGGGCGTAGACCCCGTCCCGCGCCACCAGCTCGTCGTGGGTCCCCAGCTCGACCAGGCGCCCGGCCTCGAGCACCGCGATGCGGTCGGCGTTGCGGATCGTCGACAGGCGGTGGGCGATCACGAGGACGGTGCGGTCCTTCATCAGCCGGTCGAGCGCCCGTTGGACCTCCTTCTCGCTCTCGCTGTCCAACGCGCTGGTCGCCTCGTCGAGCAGGAGCAGCGGCGCCCCCTTCAACAGGGCCCGGGCGATCGTGATGCGCTGCCGTTGCCCGCCGGACAGGCGCGCGCCCATGTCGGCGACGTCGGTGTCGTACCCGTCCGGGAGCGACGCGATGAACCCGTGGACGTCCGCCGCCTGGGCCGCCGCCTCGACCTCGGCCTGGGTGGCCTCCGGACGTCCGTAGCGGATGTTCTCGCCGATCGTCGCGTGGAACAGGAACGGCACCTGGCCGACCATCGCGACCTGGGCGGTCCAGGCCCCGAGGTCCAGGTCCCGCAGGTCCACCCCGTCGATCCGCACGCAACCCTCCCCCGGATCGATGAAGCGCGCGACCAGGTCCATCAGGGTGCTCTTGCCCGAGCCCGAGGGTCCCACCAGGGCCAGGGTCTCCCCGGGACGCAGCTCCAGGTCGACGCCCGCGAGGGCGCGCTCCTCGGCATCGGGGTAGCAGAAGCCGACCCCCTCGAAGCGGATCCCCGCGCCCAGGCCCTCGACCGGGCGCGCCCCGGGCCGCTCGAGCACGTCGGGCTCCTCCTTCAGGATCTCCTGCAGGCGCTCGGCGGCTCCGACGGACTCCTCGACCCCCGACAGGGCCTTGGTCGCGTTCTTCACGTGGTTGTTGAAGCGCACCATCAGCACGATCAGGGCCGCCATGGCCCCCTCGTCCTGGAAGGCGTCCAGGTTGACCTCGATCAGGCCGAGCACCAACAGGAGCACCGCGATACCCCCGATCGAGTAGAGGGCGGTCCAGGCGTGCATGAACGCGATGGCACGGACCATCTTCATCGACGCGCGCAGGTAGCCCTCGTTGGTCTTGCGGTAGCGCTCGAGCTCGCGCTCTTCCCCGCCGAAGGCCTTGACCGTGCGGACCCCCTGGAACATCTGGGTCAGCACCTGCACCGAGGCCCCCAGGCTGCTCAGGCTCTTCTTCGAGCCCTTGCGGACGCGCCGCGTGAAGCGCGAGATCGGCACCAGGGCCACCGGCAGGATGCAGGCGAGGGCCAGGGTCGGCAGGGGGGCGAGCCACAGCATGAAGCCCAGGGTCGCCAGGGCGAACAGGGGCTCGAGCAAGAGGCTCTTCAGGGACAGGTTGACCGCCTGCAGCGTGGTCGTGACGTCCGAGGACAGGCGCGACAGGAGGTCCCCGAAGCGGCGCTGGTTGTGGTACCGCATCGACAACCCCATCAGGTGCCGGGCGAGGTCCACGCGCAGGTCCACGATCATCCGGAAGCTCGTGCGCCGGGCGAGCCACGTGAACAGGAACTGGCTGACGGCGCCGATCACCGCGAGGGTCAGGGCCACGGCCACCAGCACGGCCAACATCGCGATGCGCGGTTCCTCGAACCAGCCCCGGGCGAGGATCTGATCCCGCCAGGCCAGGGGTGCGCGCTCCAACCACTTGGGCCGCTCGGCGAGCTGGGCCTCGAGGCCGGCGCCGGGGTCCGCGGACCCCCCCTCCGCGGCCCCGTCGAGGGCCGCGCCGAGCTCGAGCAGCAGGTTGCGCGTCTCGGGGTCGTCCTCCGCCCGGGCTGCCCCGGAGCGCGCGGCCTCGGCCAGGCGTGCCTGCTCCAGGGTGCGGCGTTCCGTCGCTTCGGCCGCCTCATCGCGCTCTTCGACGAACAGCACGTGGTCGATGGCCGGCTCGATCAGGATCAACACCGACGACTGCGCGACCGCCGTGACGAGCCCCGCCAACAGCACCAGGATCAGCGCCCGGGCGCGGGGTCGCGCGTACGGGGCCAGCAGGCTGGCGGTCTTCCTGAGGTCGCTCTTCACGGGAACTCGCGGGGGGCCCGGCGCCGGGCGGGGACGGGCCGGGCACCGATCTTGCCGCCTGCCCGCCCCCAGAGACAGGCCCAGCTCGAAAGACGGCCCGGGGGAGAAGGGCCTCGGATACGAGGGCGCGCCGGCGAGTTGCCTCGCCGGCGCGCCCCGAAGAGTCTCGTTCGCCGCACCGGCCCCGGGAGGGGTCGGCGGCTGGCGGGTCTAGAGCCCGGTGACCTCGGCCTTGTCGACCTGCTCCTTCACGAAGCGGTTCAGGTTGTCGGAGATCCAATCCTGGGTGAGGTACTCGCGGTGGTCCTCATCGGTCACCGACAGGCGCTGGGTCGGGGGCGTCTTGCGCAGCAGGCGCGGGATGTACCAGCCGTGCGGCCCGCGGATCGGGTTCTCGATCGTGCCCACGGGCTGGTCGAAGAAGACCAGGTCCGTCACGGAGTTCCCGGACAGGAAGATCGAGTAGTCGCTCTCCTCGAGCAGGCGCAGCAGGTCGTTGCGCGTGGTCCCGCGGAAGCGGCCCTTGTTCTTCAGCTTCAGGTCGGGGCGGTTCTGGGCTTCGGTCGGGACCGGCTGGTCGTAGAACTCCGAGTACTCGTCGAGCAGGAGGTTCCACTCCTGGCCCTCGGCGAGCTTCTGGGCCACCTCGATCGCGCGCTTCTCGGCCTCTTCCCAGCCGTTCTCCTTCCAGCTCTTGGTCGTGAAGTCGTAGGCCGAGAGCAGGATGATGTCGACGTCGACCTTCGCCTGGCTGACCAGGTAGGAGGTCTTGCGGTCGCCCTGGGCCGCGAGGGCCTCGTCGGTCATCAGGTGACCCTCCAGCCGCCGGAAGGACTCCTGGATCTGGTAGTACTGCTTGTAGTTGCCCACGGTCGGGAACTTCTTGATGACCGTTGCGATCTTCGGAATCGACAGGAACGACTTCTCGTAGGGCGCGGCGTACTCGTCGTACATCCGGTTCGCCTCTTCCCGATCGATCCAGGCGCCTGCTCCGCGCAGGGCGGCCTCGGCGGTGATCACGTTGACGTGCCACTGCTTGGCGCGCCAGACGTCCATCGGACCGACCTCGCCGCGGACGCGGGTCCAGATCGAGTCGACGGTGATCTCTTCCCCGTTCACGATCGCCAGCAGGTTGTCGGCGATCCCGTCCTCGGGGGTCTTGATGTCCGCCGTGTTCCCCAGGTAGGTGACGACGTTCTGCTGGAGCAGCATGTCCATGAACTGCTGCCCGGCGTCGTCCCCTTGGGCCGCGGCGTCGGGAGACTCGGGTCCGGCGGAGGCTTCGTCGATCTCCTTCTCGGCCTGGGCGGTGTCCCACTGTTCGATCAGCGCGTTGTACAGCGCTTCGCCGTTCTCGCCGGCGGTGATCGCGGTCACCGTCAGGGGCGGGTAGTCGTGGGGGTTCTTCGGCAGGTACACCCGCCGGAACAGCTTGGTCAGGCGCAGGTTGTCGAGCCACGAGGGCGAGTTGATCTCGGGGAACACGTCCTCGAGCTTGACGTCCTGTCCGGCGTACTGGGCCGCCACCTGCTCGCGGGCCTGGTCGATGGCCTCGGCGATCTCCGAGTCCGCCACCGCGAAGTCTTCCGCGGTCTTGCCGTCCTCCTGGATCTGGCGCTCCATCTCCCGCTTGATGAAGTGGCGCAGCTTGGCCAACTCGAACAGCGTCTTGCCGCTGGTCGACAGCACGATCTGACGCTTGATCGCGTCGACCGAGACGGTCTTCCCGTTCACGACCAGGGGCTCACCCAGGAGCTCTTCGTCGGAGATCGTCGCGGGGGCCGCGGCGGCCTCTTCGGCGGCGGCGGCCGCGGGAGCTTCCTGGCCGAAGGCCGCTCCGGCGGAGAACCCCAGGAGGGGCAGGGACAGCCCGGCCAGGACGAGCGGCGCGAGCGCAAAACCGGGCTGGGCCCGACGGAGCTTGTGGGGAGTAGTCATGCCGTTCTGCGGGCCGATTGGTCGGCCGTTCTATGGAAGTCGTTCCCGTCGTCGGGAGAGCGCCCGGGAGGCGTCACATGCTGACGGGAGGCTTACGGAGGGACTCGCTGGGGCGTGAGCGAAGACTGGGGAAGATCGGCCGAATCGAGGTGCGAGGGGCTCCGAAAAGCCGCTTCTCTGTGGTCGGGCAGAGCCGATTCGGGCGGAAGAGTCTACCCGCCGCCCCCCCCAGGTGGCTGCCTCGGGGGGAAACTGGGCCGGAAAGAGCTGCTACGATGCCGTCGCCCCCCTCCGCGCGGATGTCCCCGGCGTCCCCCGGGCGCTCCCTCCTCCCCCACCCGCGGGCCCCGGCGGCCTCGACCATGACCTACGAACCGCGCACGATCGCTCTTTTGACCGAGCTGATGCACCCCCCGGCGGCCCCGGACCCCGGGCCGATCCAACGCATCCACAACCGGATGTTCGAGGAGGGGCGGCCGCTCTACGCGAGCTTCCAGGTCACACAGATGGGGCCCGTCTTGTCCAACCCGGTGACCCAGTCCGGGGCGGCCTCCTCGGTGGCCTTCCTGCGGGACCGGATCCAGTTCCGGGAGGAACTGTCCGGCGCCGGGCCCGAGGACTTCGCCCAGCGCGTCCGGGTCCTGTCCGTCGCCGGGGCCGAGGCCCGGCGCCTGCAGCTCTTCACGGCCCAGGTCGTCACGATCCGGACCCTGATCAGCCCGCGCTCCTTCGAGGACGCGCGGGCGTACCTGCGCACGGGGGTGTTCGGATTCGGCTCGGAGCTGTCCGATTTCGGCCGCGACCCCCAGCTCTACGGCCTGCGCTTCGCCTTCGGCGCGACCCAGGAGGAGCCGCGCTCCTTCGGCCTGCGGGTCGAGTCCTACGCCAAGGACGCGCGCTCCCTGTTCGTCGAAGCCCAGGGCAACTTCGGGCCGACCATGGCCGCCCGGGGGCTGGACGCGGCCGAGGACAACGTGCTGGCGACCTACGAGTTCGTCACCGCGAAGGCCTGCCCGTTCCTGGCTCGCTTCGACGTTCCCCAGGAAGCCTGAGGACGGCCCCGAGGACTCCGATGAGCGACCGCCCCCCGCGGACCCCCCGACGGCACGGGATGTCCCTGCCGTGGGTCCTGACCCTCGCCCTGGCGGCCTGCGGCGACACCCCGCCGCCGCCGGAAACGGCCCCCGCCCAGGGCGACCCGTCCGCGACGACCCCGCCCCCGGTCCCGGACGCGGTCCTGTCGGTCGGGGGGGTGCCGATCCTGGGAGCCGAGCTGGAGGCCCTGGCGGACGCCGCGGCCCTGGCGACCCCGGAGTTCACCCGGGCCCATCACCGTCGGCTGGTGCTCGACAACCTGCTGGTGCCCCGGGCCGCCCTCGGGGCGGCCCATCCCGAGCTCCGCCTGGAGGCCGAAGCGGCGGCCCGGGCCGCCCTCGAAGAGTTGCGCGCGGACCCCGCGGCCAAGGCGCGCTTCGCGGTGCGCACCGAGGAGGTCGACATCCGGCACCTCGGCATCGAGCTCTGGCATACGGTGCACGCGGGGGAACGCGGCCGCTGGCTCGGTCCGGTGGAGGACATCGGGCGCTGGCGCCTGGCCCGCTGGGTGACGGTCTCGTCGGCCCCGAGTCCCGGCAAGGCCGAGTTCACCTGCGACCTGATCGACTTCTGGTTCCAGGGCGAGCCCCACCCGCGCACCTGGCTCGAGGAGGCCCTCGCCGCGGCCGAGCTCGAGGTGCACGATCCCGCCGTCGGAGAACTGATCACCGAACGCATGCGCTGGCGCATGAAGCGCCCCTAATTCGGACGCAAGGGCTGCGTAGAACCGCGTCCGGAGCGGGGCCCCGAAGAGATTTCCAGGCCCCGGGCCTCCATCGCCCTCTATCCTTCTCCTAGGAGAGAGAGAACGCGATCGAGATGCACACCGAGACGAAGCAGACGAGGACAACCCCGGGGGCCCGACAAGGGGGCCGAGCCGGGACCGGACTCGCCCGCCTCGCCCCGTTGCTCCTGTTGGCCTCCGCCAGCTTCGCCTGCCTTGCTCCGCCCCCGCCGATCGTGGCCCCGACCCCCTACGGGGAGGTCCGCGCCGAATCCGCCGAGAAGGCCGGGGAATTCGCCGACCTCCTGGAGCGGTTGGTCCCGCGGGTCCACGAGATCCTGCCCGGCAGCCAGGACCGCGACGTCGACGTCTGGGTCCAGGACCGCCTGCGGGTCTACCGCTTCACCGAGCGCTCCGAGAGCGTGCGCGGCTTCACCCTGCTGGCCGGGGAATTCGACGCCAAGCGCATCCACCTCACCGAGGACGGCCAGTCCTCCTGGTACCTGGCCCACGAGCTCGTTCACGCGCTGATCGGAGAGGAGTGGCGCGCCCTGCCCGGCGTCCTGGAAGAAGGCCTCGCGGACGTCGTGGCCGAGAAGCTGAACCCCGAGTACGCGACGCACATCCGCGCCCACCGGCTGCTGAACGCCAGCTCGGTCACCGGCGGCCTCTTGGTGGACGTGGTCTACAGCTGGCCGGACCCCGATCGCCCGGTCCAGAGCTGGGAGCGCCTCCGCCGCACCAAGCGCGTCCAACCCACGCCCCCGATCGAAGGGGACATCGTCGACACGGTGTTGTCGTCGAGTCGCGCGCGGCTGCACCGCGAATACCCCGAGCTCCCCGAGGGGCTTTACGGGTTCGCCTGGCTGGTCGTGCACCGCATCGTCGAACGCCATGGCCTCGACGGGCTCCACCGCATGTGCATCGACGCGACCCGCCAGGGACACGACGTGATTCCGGTGGAGCGCCTGTTCGAAGCCGCCGAGATCGACCCCGAGCGCCTGGACCCGGCCTTCCTGGCCAGTTGCTTCGGCGAGTACGAGCTCCAGGCCGCCGCCAGCATGCAGCCGGAGCTGTTCTGCGATGTCGGCCTGGAGGCCCTGCGCAGCCTGCGCGGACGCATGCACCCCTCGGACATGCTCCGCCGCGTCAACCCGGCCTTCGTCCCCGCCCGGGGCCGCGAGCTGCGCTTCATGTTCATCCGCCCGGTGCGGAACGTGGTCTACGAGCGCTGGTAGCGCGCGGCGCCCCCTCAGCCCCCCAGCCGACGGCGCAGGAAGCCCTCCAGGGGCACCCCCTCCGGCACCGGATGCGGTTCGGCCGGACGCTCCAACATCCGCGCCAACCCCGCGGGCACCTCCACCGGCTCCGGCAGCAGCGGGTCCACCACCCCGTCGAACTTGGCCGGATGGGCCGTCGCCACGACCGCCAAGGGCCCGGCCTCCCCGCGCTCCCGTAGCTGCTCCCGCAGGACCACGGCCGTCGCCGTGTGCGGGCAGAGCGCCACCCCGCCCGGGGCTCCCCCATCGACGCCCCCCTCGCGGATGGCGGTCCGGATCTCGGGGTCCCCCACGGACAGGCCCGGGTACCGGCGGCCCCAGTCGGCTTCGTCCCGGTGGGTCCAGGCCAGGCGTTCGAAGTTGCTCGGATGGCCCACGTCCATCGCGTTCGCCAGGGTTCCCACGGCCGGGGCCGGTTCGAAGACCCCCTCGGCCAGGAAGCGCGCGAGGACCCGGTTCGCGTTCGTCGCCAGCGCGATCGGTCCGATCGGCAGCCCGAGACGCTTCGCCCAGACGCAGGCCACCGCGTTCCCCAGGTTCCCGGTCGGCACGACGAAACCCAGGGACCCGGCCCCCTCGCCCCCCGGGCCTCCGGCGAAGCCCAGGGCTGCAAAAGCGTAGTAGGCCATCTGGGGCAACAGGCGCCCCAGGCTGATGCTGTTGGCCGAGGTCAGGCCGGCGGCGGCGCGCAGCTCCGCGTCCCCGAGCAGCGCCTTGACGATCCGTTGGCAATCGTCGAAGGACCCCGCGACGGCGTAGGCCTCCACGTTTCCCCCGAACCCGGCCAACTGCTGCTCCTGGCGCGGGGACACCAGGCCCCGGGGGTACAGCACCAGGACCTCGACCCCGGGGACCCCGTGGAAGGCGGCGGCCACCGCTGCGCCGGTGTCCCCCGAGGTCGCCACCAGGATCCGCAGGGGGCGTCCGGGCTCCCGGGGCAGGCGCCGCAGGCACGCGGCCAGGAAGCGCGCTCCGAAGTCCTTGAAGGCCGCCGTCGGCCCGTGGAACAGCTCCAGGCGCAGGTCCAGGGGGTTCCGCTCCGGCCGTAGGGGAACGGGGATGTCGAAGGCCTCGGCGCAGATCTCCGCCAGGGCCCCGGCCAACTCGCTCCCGGCGAAGAAGGGGCACAGGAGCGCGCTGGCGACCTCCGCCAGGCTGCCGTCCGCGGGGAGCTCCGACGGGGAGGGGCGCGGAAGCTCCGTGGGCACGAACAGCCCACCGTCCGGGGCGAGGCCGGCCGTGAGCGCGGTGGAGAGCGAGACCGACCCGGCGCCACCCCTGGTGCTTGCGAACAACATCCTCGGAGCTCCGCGCGCATGATGCCCGCTCGGGTCGGGGGGTGGGAATCGGAAAGCCCCGGGCGCGGTGCGCGGACAAGGGGCCCTGGGTCCTTGGCGCGGCCGGCGGTGGACGGAAGGATCTGCGGGTCCCCCCCGGGACGCCCGGCCCGACCGGGCGCCGTCCCCTCTCCCCCGCGATCCCCATGTGCTCTCTCTTCGCTCTGCTCGACATCGCCGGCTCCCCGGGGGCCGCGCGCGACCTGGCCCTGGGCCAGTCCCGCCTCCTCCGCCACCGCGGGCCCGACTGGAGCGGGGTGTTCGCCGACGAGCGGACCGTCCTGGCCCACGAGCGCTTGGCCATCGTCGGCGTCGACTCCGGCGCCCAGCCCCTGTCCAGCGCGGACGGGCGCCTGTGGTTGGCGGTCAACGGCGAGATCTACGACCACGACCGGCACCGGCGCGCCCTCGCGGAGGACTACCCGTTCCAGACCCACTCGGACTGCGAGGTGATCCTGCCCCTGTGGTCGCGCAAGGGCGCCGAGCTGGTCCACGAACTGAACGGGATCTTCGCCTTCGTCGCCTACGACGCGGAGACCGGAGACTGGTTGGTCGCGCGGGACCCGATCGGGGTCGTGCCCCTGTACTACGGGCACCTCGAGGACGGGACCCTGGCGGTGGCGTCCGAGATGAAGGCCCTGCACGGGATCTGTGCCGACCTGCGCGAGTTCCCCCCGGGGCACACCTGGGTCCGCGGCGAGGAGGCGCCGCGCCCGTACTACGCGCCCGCCTGGCGCGACTACGCGAACACCGAGGGGGTGACCGTCAGCCCGGACGAGCTGCGCGGCGCCCTGGAGGCCGCGGTGCGCCGCCAACTGATGTGCGACACCCCCTACGGCGTGCTGCTGTCCGGCGGGCTGGACAGCTCCGTCGTGGCCGCCCTGGCGGCGCGCCTGGCCAGTCGACGCGTGGAGAGCGACGGACGCGACGAGGCCTGGTGGCCGCGCCTGCACTCCTTCGCCATCGGGCTGGAGGGCTCCCCGGACCTGGCCGCCGCCGCACGGGCGGCCGAAGCCCTCGGGACCGTCCACCACGAGGTGCACTTCACCCTGCAGGAGGGCCTGGACGCCCTCCGCGACGTGATCCGCCACGTGGAAACCTACGACGTGACGACGATCCGGGCCTCGACCCCGATGCTGCTCCTGGCCCGCTTCATCAAGGCCATGGGGATCAAGATGGTCCTGTCCGGGGAAGGCTCCGACGAGATCTTCGGCGGCTACCTGTACTTCCACAAGGCACCCGACGCGGTCGAGTTCCACGCCGAGACCGTGCGCAAGTTGGACCAGCTACACCTGTTCGACTGCCTGCGGGCCAACAAGTCGATGGCCGCCTGGGGCGTCGAGGCGCGCGTGCCGTTCCTGGACCTCGAGTTCCTGGACGTGGCCATGTCCCTGGATGCCCGGCACAAGCTCTGCGGCGGCGAACGCATCGAGAAGCACGTGCTGCGGGAGGCCTTCGAGGGGCTGCTGCCGGACGAGATCCTGTGGCGGCAGAAGGAACAGTTCAGCGACGGAGTCGGCTACGGCTGGATCGACGGGCTGAAGGACTACGCGAGCACGAAGGTCAGCCCCGCTGAGCTGGCGGGCGCCGCCCAACGCTTCCCCCACAACCCGCCGGCGACGGCCGAGGCCTACCTGTACCGCTCGATCTTCGACGAGCTGTACCCCGGTGAGGCCGCCGCCAAGCTGGTGCCCGGGGGCCCGAGCATCGCCTGCTCGACCCCGACGGCGATCGCCTGGGACGCCTCCTTCGCGAACCAGGCCGACCCCAGCGGGCGGGCCGTCCGCGGAGTCCACGCGGACGGCTACGGCCCCGACGCGGCCGCGGACGCCTCCTGAGCCGCGCGCCCCGCGGGGCTACAGGTCCTTCAGCTCGGCGATCAGGTCCTCGACGTACTTCTTCCCGTCCCCGAAGCACATCAGGTTGCTGTCGCGCTCGAACAGCGGGTTCTTGATGCCCGCGTAGCCCGGGGACAGGGAGCGCTTCACGACCAGGCAGGTGCGCGCGTTCCAGACCTCCAGGACGGGCATGCCGGCGATCGGCGACTGGGGGTCGTCCAGGGCGGCGGGATTGCAGACGTCGTTGGCGCCGATCACGATCGCGACGTCGGCGTTCTGGAAATCGCCGTTGATCTGGTCGAGGTCGAACAGGGCCTCGTAGGGCACGTCGGCCTCGGCCAACAGCACGTTCATGTGGCCCGGCATCCGACCCGCCACCGGGTGGATGCCGTAGCGCACGGTCGCACCGCGCCCCTCCAGGACCGAGGCCAGCTCGCGCACCTTGTGCTGGGCCTGGGCCACGGCCATGCCGTAGCCGGGCACGATGATCACGTCCCGGGCAACGTCGAGGATCGGGGCGACCTCCTCGGGGCTCGCGCCCTTGACGTTGGTGTAGCCCTCGTCCTCGCCGGACTGGGCCTCGTCGCCGAAGGTGGCGAACAGCACATTCGTCAGGGAGCGGTTCATCGCCTTGCACATGATCCGGGTCAGGATCAGGCCCGAGGCCCCCACCAGGGAACCGGCGACGATCAGCAGGTTGTTCTGCAACACGAAGCCCGTCGCGCAGGCGGCCAGGCCCGAGTAGCTGTTCAACAGCGAGATGACGACCGGCATGTCGGCCCCGCCGATCGGCACGACCAGCCCGATCCCCAGGACGAGGGCCAGCAGGGTCAAGAGCAGGTGCCCGGCCTGGATGCTGCCCGCGTCCGCGGCGACACCCCCGGACCAGATCGCGACCACGATCACGACCAGGGCCAGGAGGGCGTTGACCGGCTTGGCGCCCACGGGGCCGAAGCGGCTCTGGTTGATCTTGCCCGAGAGCTTGCCGTAGGCCACCAGGCTGCCGGACAGGGTCACCGCGCCGATCAGGATCGACAGGGCCAGGGCCACCGCGAAGGCGACGCCGCCGACGTCCTCGACGAAGGCCGAGGCGAAGGCGCGCTCGATGCCGCCGAAGGCCTCCTTGCGCCGGGCCACCTCGGCCAGGGCGACGAACATCGACGCGGCGCCCCCCAGGCCGTTGAACAGCGCCACGAGCTCGGGCATGCCGGTCATCTGCACGCGCGTCGCGAGCAGGAATCCGATCACCCCGCCCGCGCCGATGCCGAGGGCCAGGATCCACCACTCGAGGCCGACGATCAGGCCCACCGTGGCGACCAGGGCCACCAACATCCCGAGGGCCGCGAGGCGGTTGCCGCCCCGCGCGCTGCGCACGCCCGAGAGGCGCTTGATCCCCAGGATGAAGAACAGCGCGGCCAACATGTAGGCCAGTTCGATGCGGGTCTCCCCGCCGACGGCCAGGTGGAGGTACGTGCTCATCGGCCCTCACCCGCCCCGTTCTTGTCGGCCCGGCCCCCGAACATGCCCAGCATGCGGTCGGTGACCAGGAAGCCGCCGACGACGTTGGTCGTGGCCAACACGATGGCCAGGAAGCCCAGCCAGCGCGCCAACCCCGCGTACCCGTCTCCGGCGCAATAGAGCGCCCCGACCAGGGTGATGCCGGAGATCGCGTTGGCCCCCGACATCAGCGGCGTGTGCAGGGTCGGCGGCACCTTGGTGATGATCTCGAAGCCGACGAAGATGCCCAGCAGGAGCACCCAGAGGCCGACGACCAGGAAGGTCGAGGACGTGGCCGCCCCGCCCTCGAAGGCCGGAGACAGCTCGGTGGCCCGTTCGAGACCCTCCTGGAGGGCCGTCGCCGACAGGGGCAGGAGGAGTGCGCCGATCACGAGCCCGCCTCCGCGCCCAGGGCGGCGCGCGTGGGTTCGTGGTGCACTTCGCCGGCAGCGGTCAAGCGGCACCCGGCGAGGACCTCGTCCTCGAAGTCGAGGGACAGGTCCCCCTCCTCTCCGATGAAGGGCTTCAGGAGGTTCAAGATGTTCTTCGCGTAGAGCTCGCTCGCGTGCCGGGGCACGCTCGCGGGCAGGTTGGGGAGGCCGACGATCGTGACGCCTTCGTGTTGGACCACCTGTCCGAGCTCCGAGAGCTCGCAGTTGCCGCCGGTCTCGACGGCCATGTCCACGACCACCGCGCCGGGCTCCATCGACGCGAGCATCGTGCGGTCGACCAGCACCGGCGCCTTGCGCCCGGGGATCTGGGCCGTCGTGATCACGAGGTCCGCCTCCGCCACGCGCTTGGCCACCTCTTCGCGCTGGCGCTTCAGGAAGTCCTCGCTCTGTTCCTTTGCGTACCCGCCGGCGGTCTCCATGTCCTCCATGCCGGGCACGGTGATGAACCGCCCCCCGAGGCTCTCGACTTGCTCCTTGGCGGCCATGCGCACGTCCGT
Organism: Hippocampus kuda; assembly: GCA_901007745.1. NCBI lineage: Eukaryota > Metazoa > Chordata > Actinopteri > Syngnathiformes > Syngnathidae > Hippocampus > Hippocampus kuda. The sequence continues at coordinate 32,006 of CAAKHF010004296.1, forward strand.
GGCCTCGACCACGCAGCCCAGCCGGCGGGCGGTGGCGATGGCCATCAAGCCGGCGACGCCTGCCCCGAACACCACGACCTTGGCCGGGGGCACCGTGCCCGCGGCGGTCATCAGCAACGGGCAGAGCTTCGGCAGGTGCGTCGCCCCGAGCAGCACGGCCTTGTAGCCGGCCACCGTGGCCTGGGAGGACAGGGCGTCCATCGACTGCGCCCGGGTGATCCGCGGCACGAGGTCCATGGCCAGGCAGACGACGCCCCGGGCGCGCAGGGCCTCGACCTCGGCCAGGTGGAAGGCCGGCTGGACCAGGGAGACCAGCACGGCCCCCTCCGCCAGGCGGGCGACCTCCTCGACCGTCGGGGGTTGGACCTTCAGGACGAGCTGGGCCTCCCCCCAGGCCTCGCCGAGGGTGGCTCCGGCCTGTTGGAGCAGGTCGTCGGTCAAGCCGGCGGAGAGGCCGGCGCCGGGCTCGACGCGGACCTCCAGGCCGGACTTGACGAAGCGGGCGATGGTCTCGGGGGAGGCGGCCAGGCGGGTCTCGCCTTCCCTGGACTCACGGGGCACGAAGAGGAGAGTCATGGAATGGATTTCCGGCAAGGTAGCGTGCCCACCGGCGTGTGGGAAACGGATGCCGCCCCTTGGTCGATCCCGGACACCGATCCCGCGGGCCCGGCACCCCCGGCGGTGGTACCCTGAGGAACGGTGGTGTCCCGCAGAAGCGCTCACCTCCGCCCCCCCGCTCCGAACTCCGATGCGCCGCCGTCTCGTCGTCAGCCTGATCTCGCTGGTCCTGATGCTCCTCCTGCTGGAGGGGGCGATCCGCGTCCGCCAATACCTCAAATTCGGCACCACCGGACAGCGCTACCACCAACTCGAGGAGCACACCGCCTCCGGCCTGATGGTCCCCAAGGCCGGAGCCGTGTCGGGCCCCATCGCGGTCAACGAGGACGGCTTCCGCAATCCGCCCATCCCCCGGGAAAAGCCACCGGGCACCCTCCGGCTCGCCTTCCTGGGGGGCTCGACGACCTTCTGCGCCGAGGTCAGCTCGAACGAGGCCACCTGGCCCCACCGGGTCACCGAGGCCCTGCGGGCCGAGTTCCCGGACCTGTCCTTCGACTACCTGAACGCCGGCGTGGCGGGCTACACGACGCGCGAGTCCCTGCTGAACCTGCAACACCGCGTCGCGGCCTTCGGGCCCGATGTGCTCGTGGTCTACCACGGAACCAACGACCTGGTGCACGCCTCCCGGGACCTCGCGGTCGAGCGCGGGCTCTTCGACCCCGAAAGCGACGCGGAGGACAGCGACTGGCTGTCCCAGCACTGGATGACCTGGTTCCTGCTGAAGAAGAACCTGCGCTTCCGCTCCCGGAACGCGAACGCCGCCGAGGAGACCGTGGGAATGCCCCTGGAGCCCGGTTGGTTGCAGGGGCCCTTCGGGCGCGACCTCGGGCGCCTCTTGGACGAGGCCGTGGGGACCGCCGAGCTGGTCGTGTTGCCCACCTTCACCGCCAAGGTGCGCGCCGGCCAACCGACCCTGTTCCAGGCCGAGGCCTGTGCGAGCGCCCTGTACTACATGCCCTACTTCACGGTCCCCGAGATCGTCGCGGGCTACGGGGAGATCAACGCCACCATCCGCGCGGTGGCCGCGGTGCGGGACGACGTGCTGCTGGTGGAGGGCGAGGAGGACATCCCGGCGGACGACGCGCACTTCGCGGACACGGTGCACTTCCTGGACCCCGGTGCGGAGGCCCAGGCGCGGCGGGTCGTGCAGGCGCTCCTGGCGTCCCCGTGGCTGCGGGAACGGGCCGCGGCCGCCGGCGGCGCCGGGGGCTAGTCCCCGACCCGGGACCCCCCACCGCGGGGGGGCGGATCAGGAGCCGAACAGGAAGTCGCTCTCCGCGGACCAGGCCGTGAAGCGGTAGAGCGGCAGCAGGGAAAGGAGCGCGTTCTGGAGCTCGTGGACGGCCTCTGGCTCGAAACAGTGGGCCCGGGCCCCCGGTGGCGCCGGCCAGCGGCGTTCGACCGCCAACCTGTGCTCGCCCGGTACGTAGTACCCCAGGTACTCCTCGAGCTTGTCCAGTCCCAGGTCCCCACACCGCCATTCCCCCTTCCAATCGTGCATCCGCAGCTGAAATCCGGGCAGGGCGTTGAGGAGTGCCGCCCAGGGCTCGAGACCCTCGCGCTTGACCCGGTTCACGAGGTTCTGGCCGTCATACCAACCCTCGGGATGGATACGCAGGCTGACCTCCAGGGCGTCTTTTTCCAGGGCCAGGCACAGATAGGCGTTCTTGTAGGCCTGTTCCAGGTCCTTGGCCAGCTCGGGCCCCAGGGTGCGCCGCAGGCGGGTCTTCTCCGCCTTGGGGCGGGGCAGGTACGCCCACAGGCGCCGCACGCGCATCCCGTTGAACGGACTGGGGTTGTGCAGGCTGGTCCGGCAGTCGAGGGCCAGCCCCAGGCTCTTGGCCTCGGCGACGGCCTGCTTGCCCAGGGCCAGCAGCTTGCGGCGCGCCACGAGGCGCCGGTCGTTGTATTGGGGGTCGCGGTCCAAACCCTCGGACAGGGAATGGAAATCCCCTTCCTCGAACGTGATCGGACCCGTCAGGGGGCGCGGTTCGGAGGGCTTGGAGGGCGATGCGGGGGACATGAACGCGGTTCCTACGATTCCCGCGGAACGGGTTGCCGCGGATGGGCAGTAGTATAGGAAATGTAGGTGGGCCACGCCCCCACCGCGGAGGCGTTCCCGACGCCCCGTCCGCCGCGTGCCACCCCATGCGCTTCGCCCACTTCGAGTTCGACCCGGCCGCCGACAAGCTGGGGGAAGGTCCCTCGAGCGAGGTCTACCGGGCCGTCGACAACCGCCTCGGGCGGACCGTGGCCCTGAAGATCCTGCGGCCCCACGTGGAGTTCGACCCGCGGGCGAAGGAGCGCTTCGAGCGCGAGGCGAAGCACACCAGCAACCTCGCCCACTCGAACATCGCGGTGGTCTACGAGTACGGCGAGGACCGCGGGACCTCCTTCATCGCGATGGAGTTCCTGGAGGGGCGAACCCTGGACAAAGTCCTGACGGATCGACCCCTGGGACTCGAGGAGGGCCTGCGGCTGGGCTTGCAGGTCTCGTCGGCCCTGGCGATCGTGCACGAGCGCGGCCTGATCCACCGGGACCTGAAGCCGGCCAACCTGATGGTCATGCCGGACGGCACCGTCAAGCTGCTGGACTTCGGCATCTGCCGCAGCACCGCGGACTCCCAGATCACCCAGGAGGGGATGCTGGTCGGCACCGTGCTGTACATGGCGCCGGAACAGGTCCTCGGCGAGGAGCTGGACGTGCGCTCCGACGTCTTCGCCCTGGGGGCGGTGCTGTACCACGCCTTCACCGGCGCCCTGCCGTTCCCGGGCAAGTCTTTCCCCGAGGTCTGCATGGCGATCCTCGAGGCCCAGCCGGCGTTGCCCTCCGAGATCCGCCAGGGTCTGCCGCGCCCCCTCGAGGAGCTGCTGATCCGCTGCCTGTCGCGGGAACCCGACAAGCGCTATCCCCACGGGGGCGCGCTGTACGCGGCCCTGCAAGCGGTCGCCGACAGCATGCGGATCACCGCCAGCTCGGAGCGGCCCGAGTCGGTCCAGGGACGCATCCTGATCCCGCCCTTCTCGATCCAAGGGGTCGACGGCCTCGCCTTCGCCGGCGGGGTGCGCAGCGACCTGCGCTCGGAGCTCACCCGCTCGACCAACCTGGAGGTCGCCCTGACCGAGGCCGACGGCCTGCCCAACGGTTGGAAGGACGCCTATGTCATGCGCGGGTCCCTGTTGCTCGACGGGACCAGCGCGGCCCTGGACTTCGTCCTCGAGCGCGCCCACGCGAACGGCCAACTGAACGAGGAAACCACCCACATCTGGCGCGAGCGCATCGAGCAGCGGGACGACGACGAGTGGGGCCTGCAGGGCAAGCTGGTCTCCTCCCTCGTGCGCTCGGTGAAGCGCCGCCTGACGGAGTTCAGCCTGGCCCCGCCGCCCTCGGTGGCCCGGGACCCCGACAAGGCCCTGACCCTGGCTCACCGCGCCCACTCGGTGTTGCACCGGGGCTCCTCGCGGCACCTGATGGCGGCCATCGCGTCCTTCCGCCGCTCCCTCGAGGAGGACCCGCGTTGCGCCCTGGCGCACGCCGGCCTGGCGGAAGCCCTGGTGTGGAAGTTCTTCGTCTGGGACGGGGACCGCACCTTCCTGCGGCAGTCCCGCGAAGAGGCCCAGCGCGCCCTGGCCCTCGAACCCTTCTCCGCCGAGGCCCACACCTCCCTGGGCTTCGCCCACGTGGCCGCCGGGGACTCGACCGAGGCCCAGCGGGAGTTCCGCCTGGCGATCCAGATCGATCACGAGGAGTGGCTGGCCCACCGCATGCTCGGGGCCCTCCTGTCGCGCCTGGGGAACGACGAGGCGGCCGCCCCGTTGCTGCACCGCGCGGTCGCCCTGAACCCCATCGCGATCCAGGCCTACGACCACCTCTACCAGGTGCTGTTGCGCCTCGATCGCTACCAGGAGGCCCTCGAGATTGCCGACCGCGGGATCAGCACGGCGCGCAAGCACCTCGGCACGACGGCCGAGGACATGACCGCGCGCCTGTACATGGGCAAGCTGCTGGCGCGCGTCGGCCGCAAGGACGAGGCCCGGGACGCGGTGCGCGAAGCCCGGTTGCGGGCCCCCAAGGACTCCCTGACCTGCTTCCGCAGCGCGGCGGTGTTCGCGATCTTGGGGGAAGAGGACGAGGCGGTCGGCCTGCTCGAGGAGGCCCAAGCGCGGGGCTACCACCTGACGATCGAGCTGCCCCGCAGCCACGACTTCGACCTCCTCCGGGGCAGGGAAGACTTCCAGGCCCTGCTGAAGTGAAGTAGCGTGCCCCCATGGCCGCTTCCCCCTCGGTCCGGATCCTCGTTGCGCTGGTGGGTGTCGGCGTCGTCGGAGCCCTGCTGTTCCTGTTGAGCCGCGACCCCGGGGACGCCCCCGCGGGCGGCGCCGCGTCCACGGCCGGCCCGGCTCCGGGCCCGGAGGTCGAGCCGGAGCGCACGACCCTGGATTCCCCCGCGGGCCCTGAGGAGGAGCTGCGCGCTCCGAAGCTCGACCCGGCGGGGGCGGTGGAAGAGCAGACCGAGCCCGACTCCGAGGGCGACGCACCGGAGGCGCGGGACGAACGGGTCCTGCCCCTGTTGAAGGTGGCCGTCTACGCGTTCACCTCCGACGGCACGGCCCTGATGACGGCCGCCAAGGAGACCCTGGGCCCCCTGCAAGTGAACGCCACCGCGTCGGTGAACCCCTTCGGGGACTGGTTGCCCGAGGCGCCCGAACCGAAGGGCAGCGGAGGCGTCGCGGCCCGCGCGGTGGGCACGCCGGACGACCACGGCCTGGTGAATCGGCTGCAGCTGCTGGCCGACCCGCCCCTGTGGATCGCCCTGGCCTGTGGCCGGCGGGTCCTCGCGACCCAAGCGCTCCAACCGGGGGAGAAGCGGGTGGAGTTCGTCCTCGACCCCGAGGCCGTCTCGGCCTCCCTCGGATCCCTGCGCTTTCAAGTGATCGACGGGCCCACCGGGGCGCCGGTCCCGGACACCGCGGTCCTGATCACCGCCGAAGAGCCCCACATGTTCCGGTCGGTCTCGAGCAGGGCCGACGGGACCGTGGAGCTGGATCCCTGGTACGTCGGCCCCAGCCAGGCGATGATCTGGGGCGAAGCCTCCGGGTGGGCCTGGTTCGAGTTCGAGACCCTGCCGGGCAACCCCACGGACGCCGGACGGATCGAGCTGTGGCCCGGTCCGGGGTGCACGGGCCTGGTGGTCGACGAACACGGGGCACCCCTGCCCGGCATCCAGGTCCAGGTGTCCCACGCCGCCCACCCCCAGACCCAGATGCTCGCCCACAGCGACGAGGCCGGGGCCTTCTCGATGCCCCTGGGACAGCCGGGGGAGTGGATCTTCCAGGCCTTCACCGGGCCCGGCACCGAGGGCCTCGCCTTCCCGGTCGTGCGCGGCGTCCTCCAGCGGGGCGGCACCCCCCTCCAGGTGCGGATCCAACTCGCCGAAGCCGCCCCGATCCTGTTGGAGGCCACCGAGCCCTGGGCCCGCCGGGCGACGTTCCGGATCAGCGTCCACGGGGGCTCCCTGGTGCGACACGGCAACCTGATCCAAGAGTCCGTCTGGCGGGACCTGCTCCCGGTCGGGCCCTACGACGTCGACCTCGTGGGTCCCTCCGGGGAGACCCTGCAGCATCTCGAGATCCAGCACGATCCGCCGGGTACCCGGATCGTGATGGACCGGCTCTAGCGGCGGGGACCCGCATTCGCGCGGCCCTTGCGGGAGCCGGCGGGGGGTCGGGGGTGTGAGACCTGCCGCGGTCGATTAGACTCTCCGGCCAAATTTCGGGCCCGACCCCCCGCGCCCGACCCCCCGCGCCCGACCCCGTGAGCACGTCCGCTTCCACACCCCCCCTCGTCGTCCTCGACACCGAGACCGCCACGACCGGCGGGCCGCCCCACCTCCTCGAGCTGGGGGCGGTCCGCGTCGAGGAGGGCGAGGTCGTCGACCAGTTGGAGCGCTTCGTGCTGCCCCAGGTGCCGATCGAGCCCCAGACCACCGAGATCCACGGGATCGACGAAGAGGACGTGCGCCAAGCGCCCCTCGCCGCGGAGGTCCTCGGCGAGCTCAGCGCCCTGTGCGAGGGCGCCTGGCTGGTGGCGCACAACGCGCGCTTCGATGCCAAGGTGCTGGCCTACGAATACGCCCGGGCCGGCCTCGAGGCTCCCGCGGGTCCGTGGATCGACACCCTGGCCCTCGCGCGCAGCGTGTTGGTCGAGGCCCCCGACCACAAGCTGGGCACCCTGGTCGAACACCTGGCCTTGGACGCCGGCACCCTGCACCGGGCCCTCGCCGATGCGGTCGCCTGCTGGCAAGTGCTCGAGGTCTGCCTGGAGCGTCTCGGGGGCTGGGAAGCCGCCGGCCGGGCGGTGCTCCTGGGGGGCGGTCACGCGCCGATCACGATCCGCGCCCAGACCCCCGGCCGACCCACGCGCCCCGCGGCCCGGGTCCGCCGACTCGAACACGCCCGACGGGAAGGCGAGCTCGTACGCCTGACCTACGGCGGCAGCATCGGACAGCCCTCACGGCCCGCGGTGCTGCCGCGCTTCCTGTTCCAGGACCGCGACAAGGGCTACCTCGAGGCGGAATGCCAGTCCTCGGGAACCCTGAAGACCTACCGGCTCGATCGCGTCCAACGCGTCGAAGCCCTCTGACCTCCCCCTGGGCCAGACGCGGACCAGACCCCACCGCGCGTCACCGACCCCCATGCCGAACACGCAAGAGATCCGCAACCTCGCCATCGTCGCGCACGTCGACCACGGCAAGACCACCCTGGTGGATTCGATGTTCCGCTTCGCCGGGACCTTCCGCGACAACCAACAGGTCGCGGAACGCGTCATGGATTCCGACGCCCAGGAGCGCGAACGGGGGATCACGATCCTGGCCAAGAACACGGCCATCGAGTTCCGCGGGACGCGCATCAACATCGTCGACACTCCCGGACACGCCGACTTCGGCGGCCAGGTCGAGCGCACCCTGCTGATGGCCGACGCCGTCCTGTTGCTGGTGGACGCCTATGAGGGCCCCATGCCGCAGACCCGCTTCGTGCTGCGCAAGGCCTTCGAGCGGGGTCTCAAGGCCCTGGTCATGATCAACAAGATCGACCGACCCGACCAGCGCGCCGCCGAGGTCCTGGACGAGGTGTTCGACCTGTTCGTCGAGCTGGGGGCCGACGATGCCCAGCTCGAGTTCCCGGTGGTGTACGGCTCGGGTCGCGACGGTTGGGCCACGGACGACGCGGAGACCCGCAAGGGGGACCTCTTGGACCTGTTCGAGCTGATCTTGACCGAGGTCCCTGCGCCCCCCCGGGAGGTCGACGCGCCGGTCCAATTCCAGGCCTCGACCCTGGACCACGACGGCTTCCTGGGACGCATCGGCGTCGGCCGGGTGACCCGCGGCGTGCTCCGCCAGGGCGTGCGCCTCGCCAGGGCCCACCCGAACCGAGACAAGGCCCCCTCGGAGCTGATCAAGAAGCTGTTCCGCTACGAGGGCCTGAAGCGCGTCCCGGTGGAGGAGGTCGGGCCCGGGGACATCGCCGTGGTGTCGGGGATCGAGGACCTCGAGATCGGCGACACCCTGTGCGACCTGGAGCACGTCGAGCCCCTGCCGGCCATCGAGGTCGACGAGGCGACGATCTCGATGGTCTTCCAGGTCAACGACTCCCCCTTCGCCGGCAAGGAGGGCCAGTACGTCACCAGCCGTCACGTGCGCACGCGCCTGGAGAAAGCCGCCCTGCGGGACGTGGCCCTGACCCTGGCGGACACCGGCACCGCCGATGCGATCGAGGTCAAGGGCCGCGGGGTCATGCACCTGGGGGTCCTGATCGAGAACATGCGCCGCGAGGGCTACGAGTTCGCCGTGGGCAAGCCCCACGTGATCCTGAAGGAGGTCGACGGCAAGATCTGCGAGCCCTACGAGCGCGCGAGCATCGAGGTCCCCACGGACTTTGCCGGGCGCATCATCGAGTACATGGGCCGCCGCCGCGGCGAGCTCCTGCACATGGAGCCCCTGGGCGAGACCCAGACCAAGATCGAGTTCTCGATCCCCGCCCGCGGCCTGATCGGCGCGCGGACCGCCCTTTTGACCCTGAGCCAGGGCGAGGCCATCCTCAGCCACGTGTTCGAGGACTGGCGGCCGGACGGGGGGGTGCTGCCCCGCCGAACCAACGGCGTGCTGATCTCCGACCGCAGCGGCCCCGCCGTCCCGTACGCCCTGAACGGCCTCCAGGACCGCGGCATCTTCTTCGTGCCCCCGGGACAGGAGGTCTACGAGGGCATGATCGTGGGCGAGAACAACCGCGAGGGGGACCTGCCCCTGAATGTCTGCCGTACCAAGAAGCTGACCAACATGCGCGCCGCCGGCCGCGACGACAACGTCGCCCTGGCCCCCCCGGTGATCAAGTCCCTCGAGGAGTGCCTCGAGTACGTCGAAGACAGCGAGCTCCTCGAGGTCACCCCCCAGAGCCTCCGCCTGCGCAAGCGGCTCCTCAGCGCGGACCAACGCAAGAAGCACGCCCGCCGGGCCTGAGGGGGTTCCGACCCACGCAAGAAGGGACCTGCTGTCCGCGGACAGCAGGTCCCTTCTGTTTCGTGCCCGTGGAGGGCGGTCAGTTGTCGAGGCTCAGATCCAACGCGTTGCAGAGCTGCAGGTTCGCGCCGCCGACCAGGAGAGCCTGAACGGAGGTGACCTGCCCCACGAGGCTGGGGTCGTCCGGCCAAGCGATCGGGTGGACCGCGGCGCCGGTGGCGTCGGGCGTGGCGGTGCTGGAGAAGAAGAAGGACGAGGTCGGGTCCACCAACAGCTCCCCGGCGTTCAGGAAGACGCCCGCGAGGGGTCCGGTGTAGGAAACCAGGTAGGTCAGCGACGTCCCCGCCACGGCGTCGGCATCGACGCTGGCCGCCCAGGTCGTGCCGACGATGGGCAGGTTCGAGGAGGTCAGGCAGGAGGGGTTCAGGCCGCTGCCGTTGCGCGCGACCACGTCGGCGCCGGTGTCACAGCCGAAGACCTGGACGCGGAACTCGTCGACGGCCCCTTCGGTCGTCGTGGGCTGGTCCTCGTTGTCGTCCACGGTGATGCGCACGCGCATGTTCGCGGTCGGCAGCACGAAGTCGGAGACCCGGTGCACGGCCCGTTGCCAGCCGCCCCCGCCGAGCTCGATGCTGCTCATCGTCGCCCAGCTCGCGCCGCCGTCGTTGGAGACCTCGGTCACGAAGGCGTCGTTGTCCGCCTTGCCGTTGAAGAACCAGTAGGAATACGTGATCAGGCCATCGCCCGCGGACATGTCGAAGACCGGCGAGGTGATCGACGTGAAGCCGGCGTCGAGGTCGTCTTCCCAGCCCTCACCGCCGACGCTGCCCTGGCCGGTGACGTAGCAGCGCGTGCCGCTGGCATCGGGGTCGTCGTCCTCGGGCTGGGCCGAGGTGCCGTTCGGGTCGACCCGCGTGAAGATGCCCGTGACCGCGTCGCCGGCCACGGTCCAGCCCTGGTCCGACTCGAAGTCGTCGTAGAACACCGTCGTCAGGTCGTCCGAGACGCTGATGCGGTGCGCATCCTCGGCGCCGAGGGCCGGGTCGTAGTACGTCCGGCCCTGGGAGTCCGTGGCGGAGACGTAGAACGACAGCTCCCCCTGGCAACCGACGGCGGGCAGGGTGACCTGGTACTGGGTCCCCCCCAGGTGCGTGGCGGGCTCGGGCGCGTAGGAGGAGCCGCTGATGCTGCAGAACACCTCGACCCCGTTGACGTCGGGCACCGAGTTGCCCACGCCGGACACGTCGAAGGTGAAGGTGTAGCTGTCGGAGCTGCTGGTCGTGTTCGGGAAGGCCGGCACGTCGATGTGCAGGGCGCTCATGTCGATCACGAACGTGCCGCGCCCGAGGTCCGAGAGCAGCACGCGGTCCTCGCCCAGGTACGGGTAGATGCCCCAGACTCCGCCGAAGCCGAAGGGGATCGAGCCGTCCGTGTCGTACTGCGCCACGCAGTCGAACTTGTGCAGGTCGCGGTCGATCTCCAGCACGAGGCCGCCGGCCTGATACCAGGACACGTAGACGCGGTCGCCCACGACCAACTGGTTGTGCGTGCTGAAGGACTCGTCGAGGCCCAGGGTGACCGAGTCGCGTTGGATGAACTCCAGGGAGTTCCCCACCTCGATCACCTGGTAGAGCCGCACGGCCCCGCCCTTGCGCTCCTCGCCGGTCACGACGTAGGCCCCGTCCTCCGACGGCCACACCGCGTGGCAGGAGGCCCCGAGCTCGACCCCGATCAACTGAGGCGATTGGGAGCCGAGGTTCGACACGTCGTACACGTAGAGGCCGTCCCACCCGGCGGCGTACAACCGGCCGTCCTGGACGGTGATGTCGTGCACGAACTGACCCCCGACGCCGGTCATCCGGTACGCGTGGTTCGAAATCTTCGAGGTCGCGTTGTCCGGGTCGTAGGTCCGCAGGTCGACGATCGCGATCTCGGTGTTCGAGCTGTTGCAGAGGTAGAGCCAGCCGTTGTCGTAGAACAGGTTGTGGATCTGCTCGAAGCTGCCCGGCTCCGGGTCGACGTACGTGAGGATCGCGGGGTTGTAGGGATCCCGCACGTCGATGATCACGGCTCCATCGGGGTTGGCCGCCTCCAGGGCGACGAACAGCAGGCCGTCGCCGACCTTCACGTCCTGGGCGCTGGCCATCGAGTTGGCCCCCCCGAAGGTGATCTGGGCCGCGTGGACCAGGTTGTCGGGGTCCGAGACATCCAGGATGTCGATCATGTCCCGGTTGTAGCGCCCCTGGTACACGAAGTTCCCGTCGCCCCAGATGTCGGCGAAGCCCCCGAGGCCGTCGGTCCAGCTCGAGCGCAGCTCGGTGTTGAAGGGCGGGTCCTGGGCCTCGGCGGTGGCGGCGAGCGCAGCCAGGAGGGCACCACACGCGAGGGAGCGGCGGAGGGAGATCGCGTTCATTCGGAACCGATGGGTGGAGGGAGTGGCGGGAGGCGAAGGCCGGAACACGGCGAGCCCGTCCCCCTGGGGAGAGGGGTGGCGCGCTCCGAGGCCATCCTTGGATGATAGGAGACCGGCACCGCCCTGGGGAGGCCCCGGACCCGCGTGACCGGGCGCGGGCGGTCCGGAAACGAGCACGCCCGCCCCGCGGAGAACCGCGGAACGGGCGTCCAGTTCGCTGCGAAACGCGATCAGCGGGGTCCTGCGCTCGAGAGCGCGGCAGCCGCTGCTAACGCTTCGGATACGTACCTATTGGTCGCCGACGACGACGTCCAACGCGTTGGTCAGCTGGCCGTTCTGGTTCAGGAAGCCCTGGGACGAGAACGTGAAGCCGATCAGGGAGTTGTCGAGGGGGATCGGGGAGGAGTGCGCACTCTGGCCCCCGAGCACGATCGACGTCGTGAAGTTGACGAAGGGCGAGGTCACGTCGACGAGCAGCTCGCCGAAGGCCGTGGGCAGACCGGTCAGCGCGCCCTCGTAGGACACGACGAAGGTCAGCCCGCCGCTCGCGCCACCGGCGGCGGCGTCGAGGTTCGTGTCCCAGTTCGTGCCGATGATCGGCAGGGTCACGGTCGTGAAGACGTCCGGGTTGGAGCCGTTGCCGTTGCGCGAGGTGACCGTGGCGTCGTCGCCGCCGCCGGTCGTCCCGTCGTCGAAGACCTGGGCCAGGACCGAGTCCACGCCGGCTTCGGTCAGGGACCCGTTCGAGGAGGAGTCGTCCGCGGTGAAGCGGATCCGGACCTGGGAGGTCGGGGACACGAAGTCGGACACCCGGACGGTCTCCCGAATCCAGCCGCCGGCGGTGATCTCGATGGTGCTGACGTTGGTCCAGCTGGAGCCGCCATCGTCGGACATCTCGATCACCAGCTCGTCACCGGCGTCGGCCTCGTCGTTGAAGAACCAGCGGGTCCAGGAGATGATCCCGTCGCCGGCGGAGAAGTCCATGTTCGGGGAGGTCAGCGTCACCGAGCCGTTGTCGATGTCGTTGTTGCCGTCGCCGCCGCCCGCGGAACCGTTGTCGGTCACATAGCAGAAGGTGTCGGTTCCGTCCGGGTCATCGGACTCCGGAGCCGCGCCGGTCCCGTTCGGGTTGACGCGCTCCCACTGGCCGGTGCTCGCGCCCCCGCTGGTGCTCCAGCCCTGGCTGGTGGTGAAGTTGTCGTTGAAGACCTCGGTCAGCGAGCCGCTGGCGTAGGTCGTGTGGAAGGAGCTCGGGGCGTTGATCGGGTCACGCCAGATGTTGCCGCCGTTGTCCGTCGCCTGCACGTAGTAGTCGACACGCTCGCCGCCGTTGGCCGCGGGCAGGGAAGCCGACCAGGAACCGCCGCTGTTGGTCATTGGCGTCGCGGTGAAAGAGCCGTTCTCGATCCGCGTGTAGAGCGTCGGGGTCCCGGTGTTCAGCACGCTGTTGCCCAGCCCGCTGATCGTCACGTCGATCGGAGTCCCGCCGGCGGGATCGTAGGTCGTCGGCAGCGGGTTGACGAAGTCGATCTCCAGGGCGCTGAAGTCGATCACGTACATGCCGTTCGAGATGTCCGACAGGAGCACCTGATCGACCCCCAGGGAGGGATAGATGCCCCAGTTGCCGACGAAGCCGGTCGGGGACGAGGTCGAGGTGTCGTAGGACGCCACCAGCTCCCAGCGCTTGGTCGCCGGCTCGATCTCCAGCACGATGCCGCCCTTCGAATAGGCCGAGGCGTAGACCCGGTCGCCTTCGATCAGGGCGTTGTGGATGCTGAAGGAGCTGTTGCTCGGCGGAGTCCAGGAGTCCCGGGGCAGCAGGTTGAAATTGCTGCCGTTGATGTCCACCTCGTACAGGCGGATCGCACCGCCGGCGCGCTCCTCACAGGTCACGACCCAGGCGGTGTCGTCGCTGGGCCAGACCGCGTGGCTGCTGATGCCGTCGACCGAGCCGACGAAGGTCGGGGCCTGGCTGCCCAGGTTGCTCGCGTCGTACACCCACATGGCGTCCCAACCGGAGCAGTAGAGGTAGCCGTCGTGGACGGTGATGTCGTGGACGAAGGTGTCCGCGACGTTGGTCAGGCGCCAGTCCCAGGACGTGATCGAGGCCGGGGCGGCGTCGGGGTTGTAGGTCCGCAGGTCGACGATGGCGACGGTGTCGTCGCTCGAGTTCGACATGAACAGCCAACCGTTGTCGTAGAACACGTTGTGGATGAACTCGAAGCTGCCGGGCTCCGGATCCACGAGGGTCCGCAGGACCGGGTTGTAGGGGTCGCGGACGTCGTAGATGGCGACGCCGTCGTTCCCGCCCGATTCGAGGGCGACGAACAGGAGGTCGTCTCCGACCTTGATGTCCTGGGCGCTCGCCGAAGTGTTCGGGGAGGGGACCACGATGTTGGCCGCCAGGATGGGGTTGCTCGGGACCGAGATGTCGACGATGTCGACCTCGTTCTGACCGAAGCGGGCCAAGTAGGCGAAGTTGCCGTCGGCCCAGATGTCCGCGTAGGACGAGCCGCCCTGGTCAAACCGACTGATGAAGGTCGAGTTGAAGGGCTGCTCCTGGGCCAATCCGGGGGCGGCGAGGCTGGCTGCAACGAGCCCGCCCAGGGCCAGCCTGAGGGGAGTCCGGGTGCGCATGGGTGCGATCCGAAGGGGTTGAGGGGAGAGGGGATCCGGTCGGTCGCCACCGCTCGAGGGCGAGCAGCGGTCCGACCGGATGAAAGATGAGGACCGGTCGCTAGCACCCCCTCACAACCCGGAGAAGGGTCGGAGTGCGCGCCCCAGGGCAAGGAAGCCGACGGGGCAGGCGCGAGGGATGGCGGAAGATCAGACGGATCGGAGACCCCTTGGGTTCCGACTCGCCACCCTGGAGATTAGCCCTCCCCCGGGACCCATGCCCGCCGCCAATTCCTTTCTGACAAGGGAGTTAGCTTCACCGGTCCGTCACCACCTCGGGGCGGGATCCCCGTGTCCGGAAAAAAAGGAGCGGAGCGGAGGGCCCCCACCCTCCGCTCCAGGCTCCTGGGGACCGCGGTCCCCAAGTCCCTCGGGCCCCGCAGGGCCCCGTGAAAGAACCGCGCCTCCCCTCGAGGCGTGATGGTCCTTCCAATGGGTGAGTCCCATTTGCCGCCCATTTGGTTGGGAAATCTCCAGGATTCTGACCGGGTCCGCAGACAACCGGCCGGGGGACCGGCATCGTCCGGTTTTCTGCCGCGACAGGTCCCGTTCGACCACAGGGTGTCGCGACGAAGCGTCGAGCATCGACGCCGGCCGGGTATGGTCCGGGCAGGTCCCCCGCCATGCGCCTGCGTCTCTTCCTCGTCGGTCTCGCCCTGCTGCTCCTGGGGCTCGTGCTGCACCGTTCCCAGGGGGAGGCGCGGGCCGCCCGTCCGGGTTCGGATGCGGAGGGGGCCGAGGGAGTCGGCGCTGCTCCGATCGAGTCGGGGGCGAACCCCGGCCGCAGCGAAGCCTCCGGCGACGTCCCCCCCGGCCCAGGGACCCCAGGCTCCGCCCCCCCGCCGGACGCCGCCCGGGCGGCCGCCCTCGGGGCCATCCTCGAGCTGGGCCGCACCTGGGGTTCGTCCCTCGACCTCGTCCGCGGCGAGCCGGACCTGGCGCAACTGGAGGCCCTCGCGCGCGAGGTCCGGGCCGCGGGGCTCGAGGCGGGCGAGCTGCTCGACGCAACGGCGGAGCTCGAGCGCAACGACCCCGGAGCAACGGCGTTGGTCCTCGCCTGCGCCTTCGCCGAGGCCCACGATTCGGCCTCGGACGAGGCCCTCGTTCAACTCGGCGACCTCTGGGAGCGGGGGGAGACTCCCCAGGAGCAGTTGGCCTGTGCGGCGACCCACGCCCTGGCCCTCGCGAACCGGAGCGAGGCCCTCCGAGGGTTCAGCGCAAGCTTGCTCCGGCGAGCCCAGGGGGTCGGCGGCCCCGGGGCCTTTCCGGGCCTGTCCAGCGTTCGCGCCTGGATCGCCCTGCGAGGACTGGAGCGCTCCGGCGCGGAGCTCGACGCGGCCTCGGCCGCGATCCTCGGTGCGGAGGCGGCGCCCTACCGGGTCACCGAAGCCCTCTGGGCCCTCTCCAGCCGCTCGGACCCGACCCGTGCCGGAGCGGCGGCGCTCCGCGCGGCCCTCGGGGGCGACCGGGCGGCCCTCGGAGGAGTCGCGCACCTCACGGACCCGACCCTGGTCACCGAGCTGGCCCGGGTCGTCGAGGACCCCGCCCTGCCGGAGTCCGCGGCCTGGAGCCGCGGGGCCGCCCTGAAGGGCTTGGTCGCCGGGGCCCACGTCGAGGGCTTGGCCACCGTCGACCGGGCCCTGACCGCCCCGGCCCTCCAACGGGCGCCGGCCCTCGAAGCCCTGGGCACGATCCCTGTGCGCCAAGGGATCGCGAAGGCGCCGGAGCTCCTGCGGTACGCCGCTCGCCTCGAGGACTCGGACGACGAGGCGGCCGCCGCCCTGTTCGAGGCCCTGGAACGGGCGCGGGCCTGGGATGCGCTCGGGTCCGCGGCCCCGGCCCTCGCGGGTCGCGAGGACCGGAGCGGACCCCTCGAGGAGGTCCTCGAAGAGATCCCCGCGGACGGGCGGGCCGCGCGTCTCCTGCGCGAGTGGATCCGCACGACCCGCGGGGACTGACCGGGGTCCGGACGACCCCGATCTCCGGGCTCGGGTTGTCCGGGTCAGGGCCCGAGGGTCTGACCCGCGTTGATCGCGCCGGGGGAATCTTTCGACGGGCCCGCCCAGGTGAAATCTCCGCCGGTGGAGCCCGAGCCGGTGCGCTGCAAGGAGTGGCCCCGCTTGGTGCTCGAGGTCTCCTTCACCCCCACGTCGACCGATCCCAAGCCGGAGGCCGACCCCGCGGTGGCGGTCAGGGTGCCCTCGTAGCTGAGGAACTCCAGCACCTGGCCCTGGCTGTCCACGAGGGCGATCCCGTCCGGGGCGCCGTTCTGCAGGCCGCTGAAGGCGAAGTCGAGCACCCCGAAGCCGTTCTGCTGGTCGGGCACGATCCCGGAGAGGTTCACGGTCTTGTAGACGCTCCCGCCGTTCCCGTTGTAGCCCAACAGCTTCCAGCCGCTGAGGTCGGTCCCGGCGGTGGCCGCCACTTCGACGAACTCGCCGCTGTCGCTGCCGCGGTTGTCGTAGTGGAACTCGTTGATCCAGGCGTCGACGTCGCCGTCGTTCCCCCCGCCGTCCCCGTCGCAGTCGGTCTCGAACAGGCAAGCCACCCATTCGGGGTGATCGATGAAAGGGTTGCGGTTGCCCTGGTGCAGGTAGATCTGCTCGTTGCGCCACTGTTCGTCGACGCTGACCGGGTCTTCCTGGTGCCAGCGCACCAGGACGGACAACAGCCCCATGTACGCGACGCTCTCGTTCGACCCGGTGTTCGACAGGGCGATCAAGGCCTCGTCGTCGGTGAGGATCAGGTCGGGCTCGGCCACGCCGGTGTTCCCGTGGGAGCCCCCTTCGTAGCGCACGTCCAAGTACAGAAGAGCCCGGGCGATGTCGCCCCGGCGGTCCCCCCAGGTCTCCCAGGTGCCGGTCGTCCCGGACCCGCTGGTCCAGTTCGAGTTCCCCGGGTAGAGGCCGCTGCCCCCGCCCGAGCCGTTGTTGAAGACCGTCGTCTTCTCCGTACAGCTCGCGTCGCAGTCCCGGTACGGCTTGTTGCTACGGGAACTGTTGTAGCTGTCGTAGCACAGGAACAGGGCGTGGCAGTCCGTGTACGGGTAGTTGGACGAGTTGTCGTTGGGATACCCGTAGGACTTGGGCCAGGTGTGCTCGCGGTTGTAGTCGTTGTTGCCGCCCCCGGCCTTCCCGTAGGACTCGTTCTGGTACACATCCAGGATCGAGCCGCCATCGCCGGGGTCCTGATCGGCGAGCTCGAGGATGTCCCAGGTGTCGGTGGCGCTCGACGTGTATGGGAAACGCAGGTGGTCGTCGATCACCGCGTGCAACGTCGTGCGCAGGGTCGCCGGGTCGGACGGGTCGACGGTGTCGTAGTACCCGTTCGGGATCTGCTGTGCCGACCAAGCCGGCGCGGAACAGAGCACGATGGCGAGCGGGCTTACGGGGAAGAAACGGACGAGAGCGGAGGCGCGGAAGCGCGCTTCTGGTTCCTCTTGCATGGACCTTCGGGGTGAAGGGAAGTCCGGACAAAGCGGATCCACGGGACGATCCCGAGGGCAGTGCTCCCCAATGGGGACTATCGGGCCCTGCGAATCACGTCAGAAATCCGTCAAGGTGAGCGGAAGGGCAGGCCGCCGCTGCGCGGGTCACCCCGCGGGTGGGTAGGCTGGTGCGCTGCGGTGAGCGTTCGCTCCCCCGACGACCACGAATACGATCGGCATTCCCTGATTCGAGACTCCCCCATGCGTTCACTCCTACTCGGGCTCGCCCTGGCGGCCTTGCCCCTCGGCGCGTTGTCGCTCGTCGCTTCGGATGCGACGGCCGCGGCGACCGCGCCCCAAGACGACGAGAAGCCCGTCCGCCTCGGCGAGGGCGACCCCGCCCCGCTCACGCGCCTGAACGACCAGGACGGAGCAGCGGTTCGAATCGGCGGAGACCGTTCCGAAGACAGCACCGACTGGACCGTCCTGGCGTTCTTCCCCAAGGCCGCCACCCCTGGGTGAACTCGCGAAGTCTGCTCGCTGCGGGACGCAGCGAAAGAGTTCGAGGAGCTGGGCGTGCGTGTCTTCGGCGTGTCATTGGATGACGTCGCCTCCATGAAGAAGTTCCACGAGGCCCAAGAGCTCAACTTCCCCCTCCTCTCCGACCCGGACGGCAGCGCCGCGCGCAAGTACGGCGTCCTCGGCGGCCGCGGCTACGCGCAACGCGTGACCTACGTCATCGACGAGCGCGGCGTCGTGATCACCGTGGACGAAAGCGTCGATGTGTCCAAGCACGGCTCCGACCTGGCGAGCCTGATCCGCGACCTGAAGTAGGCGCGCGTCAAAGGACCTGCCCGGTGGCGGCCGGCGGTATCCCGACGGGGTACCGCCGGCCGTTTTTCGTGGTCCCGCCTCGTATGGCCGGTGAGCGTCTGTTCCGGACCCTAGGACCCCATGGCGGCGGCCACCTTGGCCATCGCCCGCGAGGCGAGCTGGCGCACGGCGGCGTCCGACTTGCCCAGGTGCTCGGCGACCTCGCGGCTGGACAGGCCTTCGACCTTGCGCAGCAACAGGACCTCGCGCATCTCGGGCGGCAGGGCCGCGATGGCCTGCTCGAGCCGCCCGTAGGTCTCCGCCTCGTGGTAGCCGACCGCAGGCTCCTCGGCGGCCAAGGTCTCCAGGGCGCCCGCGTCCAGCGCGACCGCGCCGGCGCGCTTCTGTGCACCGTAGAACTTGGCCCGGTCGCGGATCTTGTTCAGGACCATCTGCTTCAGGAACTGCTCCAGGCTACCGGGGCCGCGGTACTCGAAGCGTTGCAGGGCTTGGAACGCGTCCAGGGCCACGCTTTGGAACACGTCCTCGCTCTGGAGCACACCGCGCAGGTTGGAGCCCAGGCGCATGCGCACGGTGAACAACAGTTGGTCGTGATAGCGGCGGTAGAGCTCGCCCCAGGCCCCCTGTTCCCCGTGCTGGATCCGGGCCACGAGATCGAGCGACGCACTCTCGTCGGGGGGCTCGGGAAAGGCTGTCACGCCCAGATCCTACACAGCGCCGATGCGCCACCTCCAGGATCGCCCCGGGCGCGGCGCGGGCCGCGCGACCCCCTCGGATCGGCTCGGGAGGGGGCCGAAACCGACCGACCTTGCGGAAATCCGAGGCTCCGCCTAGCCTCGAAGAACTTCCCGATCCTGCTCTGCTTGGAGATTCCGATGGCTGAGGCTGGTGCTCGCTCGCCCCTGTTTCCCTATGTGCGCCCCCGCGTGACCCGACGCGACGGTGGCGATCCCTATCCGGCGCTGCTCGCAGACGTCGTGCGCGCGGTCCTCGAACAGGGCCAGACCGGACTGGTCTGCATCCACGGTGTCGAAGGGCGCGGGAAGTCGACCGCCCTGGCTTCCCTCGAGCCCCTGGTGCAGGAGTATCCGGGGCTGATGCTGTTGGACGAGCCCTCCCCTCTCGAGGTGCACCGCCTGCTGGACGAGGGGCCGTCCCGGACCATCGTGTACGGCGCGCGCCAGTCCGTCGACCGGCCGCACTTGGCCGTGCTCGAATTGGCAACCTGGACCCGGGACGACCTGATCGAGTACGCCCTGAACGCGTCGCCCCACACCGGGGAAGACGTGCTCAAGCGGCTGGGGGACCACCACGCGCCGGAGTTCCTCGGCAGCCCGACCCTGTGGAGCCTGGCGCTGGAGCACATGGCCGGTGACCGCTCGGCCGAAGATCCCAGGGACGCGGTCCGCCGCGAGCTGGCCGACCTGCTCGCGCGCTCTGCACACCCCGAAGTCCTGCGCGAGGCCGCGTTGCTGACGACCCTCGGCGAGGACGCCTCCGCGGACAAGTTGCTCCGGGTCCTGGCCTACACGGACCGGGACCCGTTGATCCACCTCACGCAGCAGCCCTTCGTGCAGCACGTGTTGGCCGCGGATCGCATCCTGTTGGACCTCGGGGACCGGCGGGCGGGGACCTACCTGCGCGAGTCCCTGCCGCCCTACTTCCTGCGGGAGCTGGAAGCGCGCCGGGACGACCTCCGGGAGCACAGCGGCTTCCTGCGCTCCCTGTTGCGCGGACCCTCGGACCAGCATGCGACCGTGGCAGGGCTGCTCCACCGCCAGGACCGCGCTTGGTTGGGCCCGTACCTCGAACAGCAGCAAAGCGACGGCAGCCCCCTGCCGGACCTGACCGAAGCCAGCCTGCCGGGGGTCGTCGCCGACCGCGCTGTCGCCCAGGGCCTCGTCCTCTGCCGCGCCGACTGTACGCACTCCTCCTGGCTGTCCGCGGACCTCTCCCAAGCCGACCTCCAGCGCGCGGACCTGCGCGGAGCGATCCTGCGCGCCGCGGACCTGTCCCGCGCCCGACTCGACGACGCGAACCTGAGCGACGCCGACCTGCGCAATGCCAAGGCCCAGGGAATCTCGCTGGTCGCCACCGACCTCAGCGGCGCGCGGATGAGGCGGATCGACCTCTGGAAGGCGAACCTGCAAGGCGCGGACTTCCGCGGGGCCGACCTGCGCAACGCCGCCCTCCAACGGGCCCAGTTCGCCGATGCGGAGCTGGAGGGGACGGACCTGCGCGGTGCGAACCTGGGATACGCGGTGCTGTCGGGTCTCGATCTGCGCGCAACCAAGTTGTCGGACACTTCGCTCGAGTACGCCCAACTGGGGAGCTGCAACCTCGAGGGGCTGTCGGCCGCGGCCTTGGATTGGCGCAGCGTGTCCCTGCGCGGCGCGGACCTGACGGATTCGTGCCTCGCGGACGCGGACCTGCGCGGCTGTGTGCTCGAGGACGCGGGCCTCGCGAACGTGGACTGGGAAGGGATCGACCTGCGCAAGGCGCGCCTGCGCGGCGCCTCCTTCCACCTGGGATCCACGCGCAGCGGCACGCTGCAGGGCGCCCCGAGCGAAGGCACCCGCAGCGGCTACTACACCGAGGAACTGACCGAGAGCTCCTTCCGCCCCCCCGAGGAGATCCGCAAGGCAAACCTCCAGGGTGCGGACCTGCGGGAGGCCGACGTCTTCGAGACCGACTTCTATCTGGTCGACCTGCGCGGGGCGACCTACTCGCGGGACCAGGAACGGCACTTCCACCGCTGCGGCGCCCTGCTGTAGCCGGCCCGGCCCACGGCCTCAGGGTTCCTCGAACAGGGCGCCCAGGGCTGCCG
Source organism: Hippocampus kuda (assembly GCA_901007745.1). Classification (NCBI taxonomy): domain Eukaryota; kingdom Metazoa; phylum Chordata; class Actinopteri; order Syngnathiformes; family Syngnathidae; genus Hippocampus; species Hippocampus kuda. Next base: position 53,317 of record CAAKHF010004296.1, read on the forward strand.
ATCCGGCCGCGTCTCCGGCCTCCGCGAGCTGTGCCAAACGCGCTTCGAGGAGCGTGTCGACGAGGTCCCGATCGAGGGCCCGGGCACGCAGGGCCTCAGCCTGCGCGTCGGCGGGTTGGCCGTTGCCCAGGTAGGCCCGGGCCAACTCGAAGGCGACCTGCGCATCCTCCCCGGCGACCGCCTTCGCGGTCTCCCGCGCGAGGACGACGTCCTCCGTGCGGCCCCCTTCGCGCTCGAAGGCCTCGCCGAGGGACAGGTGCATGGTCTTGGACGCGAAGAGGTCCATGATCACCGCCTGAAACAGGGTCGAAGCCTCCGCCGGCAGTCCGGCGTCGAGCTTCGCGCGCCCGCTGAGAACCGGCAGGAGCACGGTGCCCGGTTCGAACTTCCAGGCGATGTCGTACATCTTGCTGGCCTCGACGGGCCGCCCCCCCAGCCGGTGCAGCTCGCCGTCGATCACCGCCTGGACCATCGGGTCCTCCGACGACGACAGCAGCGCCCCGCGCAGCATCGCATCGTAGAACGGCAGCATGCGGTCCTCCGGATCGACCTGTTCCAACCGCTCCCAGGCGCCCCGGGCCGCTTCGGAATCCCCGTCCAACCAGGCGGTCAGCATGCGGTGCCGGACGCTCTTGATCTCCTCTTCGCTCAGGTTGTCCGAACGGAACCCTCCCCCGGCCCAGAACACCGTGACGAGCAGTCCGAGGGCCACGAAGGCGCCCGCGATCAGCACGGCGCGGCGTCGCAGCATCCACAGCTCGCGACAACGCCGATTCAAGCTGGGACGTTCGACCACCAGGGGTCGGCCATCCACGAAGGCCTCCAGGTCGAAGGCCAGCTCGCCCGGGTCCCGGTAGCGCCAGCGGGGATCGAAGCCCGTCGCGCGGTGAACGACCCGCGCCAATTCAACGGGCAAGCCCGGACGCGCCCGCCGCGGATCCGGGACCGGCCGCGTGCCCGCCTCCCGCAGCAGGGCAAAGGTATCGTCGGCCTGTCGCGGCGGCTGCAAGGTCAACAGCTCGAAGAGGATCGCCCCTAAACCGAACACGTCGGCCCGACCATCCACCCGCGTGCCCAGGGCCTGCTCCGGCGCCATCGTGGCCGGCGTCCCGACCACGTCTCCGGTAACGGTCAACGTGTCCGACCCTTCGGAGTGCACCAACCCGAAATCCACCACCACCGGCCGATCGTCGTCCCGCAACAACACGTTCCTCGGGTTGAGATCCCGATGCAAGACCCCCTCCGCATGGGCCGCCGCCACAGCCCGAGCCACCCGCGCCACGAGCCGCGCGACCCGCACGCCGTAAGAACCCTCCCCCGGCAACGCCGCCTCCTCCGCCCCTTCCCGCCGCGCCGACGCGACGAGAGCCGCCAGGCTCCGTCCCTCGACCAACTCCATCACCAGATACGGACGACCCTCATCCACCCCACTCTCGAACAGCCGCACCACCCCGGGATG
>CAAKHF010004306.1:7485-18737 GCA_901007745.1 Hippocampus kuda
ACCCACAGGTTCAAAGCTCTTCCTCTACTGAGAGGCCGTCACCTCCAATGCTAACAGACGTCACAGATACAGAGGGGACGTAACTAAGCTCATTTCTAATCTGCTCAGGTATGTTTCCTCTCAAACAAAACATCTTTTTACAGTAGACAGAATACTAACGTTGTATGTGGTTGTGTATATGAATAACTATACTGGGCCCCAAAAAAAAAAAAAAAAAAAACTCCACTTTTTTTAAAGCTATGAGAGATTCTTCCATTGTTCTGGAAAGATTTTCTACAAGCTTTTGGAGTGGGTCCTTTGGAATAATTATTCATTCAAACTGAAAGAATGAGGTTGTGAGGTCAGAGGTCACTGATTTTGGACTTGTGAGACAATTTATCGCAAGGAGCCAATGCCATGGATTAAGCGGCGTATCCCACATTCGTTATATTCATATGGGTTGAGGTTGCATCAATGTATAATAAGCCAAACTTTACAAATGCCATTGTGTCCATAATTATTCACATGCGATGCATTTTCTCCAGTTCATTCGTCACAAATCACATCCATCAACAATTCAAACAAAACTAATTTTAACATGCACCACTCAAACATGACATACTTCCATTGTCTATTGCGAAATATAAAGCATGTATCGTAAATATAGATCAACATGTACAATCTAATGAAAAATATTGGTGTACGATACTCCTCAGATTGTGCAATTTGGAATCAAGACTCCTTTTTGTAGAGGTAACGTACCCGTAAAGTTACATTGATTTGTGCAATTTATTTCTGAACTGTACCTTTTCTATCAGTGGTGTCAGGGTGTGTGTCAATTGTCATTCTGAGTTTACATTTACACATAAAACTATGCTGTTCATTTAGAAATTTCATATTTTTAAATCATTAATGTTCGACCTCCTTCTGTTGCATCATGCAGACTTGACACAAAGCGACGTGTGCCCCCTTATTTAAATTTTCCTAGGTGACAGGAGTCAAAGTCAGCCAGGTCGCACTCAGACCTTTGTCCATCAATCAGATGTGACGCTTGAAGTTGCGCTCTCCACTCGGGGAGGCCCTGACATTCCCACCGTGCACGCAGAACTCATGGAGTCCCTCATGTGCATGAGGGCACCGACACAGCAGTGAAAAGAGATGGTGACTGAGTGTATTATAGCCCGTTGACTCCTGCCCCAAGTACATGAGTTCCTGCCTCAAATCCTTGGAAATATCCAGCTGCGGGTCAGGTCCACCCTTAGCCACATCACATGGGAGGGACCAGGTGGCTTTTTCTGATGGATGTTAAAAAGCTGATGTCTTGAGGTTTGGGAGTTCTCTCTGGGACCACTTCTGCGCTGTCTTTTTGTGGTACCCCAGCTGCTATTGCGCTCATAAGAAATGTTTCCCTCAATCATTTGTGAGTCTAGAGGATGACTGGCCTGCACAGTTTCCAAATAGCTACAGATTCAACTATACAAATAATACAGCATGTAAGAGAAATGGCAGATGATACTCTTTCAGTGCGTCAGGAGCTCAGCATTTCTGTATCTTGGACACCCATTTGGAAATATCAATATAACAAACCAATACAACAATGTCTTTATCATAAAGATTTGAGTATACTGTAGTGGATTTTAAAAAAAATAAGGGGGAACTGGCACGGCTTCATAGCGACTGACAGTGACATCCCTTACTGAACACTTTAATGAGCAGTTGTGTGTTAAGAAATGTATTTGATAAAATTCAGCACTGTTTTTCTTTGAGTGAACACTGTGAATCCGGCGTACTTTTTTTTTTTCTCCCCACAGCATAAACATACAGTATTTAAAGGCCCGATGGACCTGAACCTGTCTGAGCTAAAGCCCAAACTAAACACTCAGACATCTGGTCGATGTAATCCTCTTACAACTGCCCACACACATTGTTGTTGATTGTAAGTCAGTGGTGACTCTGACATTGTACCATGGAAATTAACTTTAACTTATGTCCATTAACTATCCGAAAGCTTACACCAGCAAGGGTCAAGGACCAGACTTAAGTTTAAGGCATTGAACAAAACTGGGAAAGAGAGGTCAAGGGGCAATCACATCCATAAGGCTATGCGCTGCCAAATATTACTGCCTCTGACAAAATGTGTGAACACATACCATAATGATTCAAAAGCCGGTAACGTTCACAGTTGCCAAGGGCAGCTACAGTACATTTTGACTTTCAACATCATGGTCATTGTCTTTAGATTTGTCATTTAATTTGTCTTACTCCTGTCTTGCAAACTAAAATATGTGACCTTTGCCTCTGCAACGTGGTCTTCAGCGCTTTGCATTTTCATTCAAGTTGCTCACTTAACACACACACACACACACACACACACACCCACACACATATACACGACACACACACAGCTCTCCAAAATTATATGTATCCGTTGATTACATTCGGTTTGGCCTTTGTAGTGTGTGTAACCTTTGCATTGTCCCCGAAGTTACCTGTCCCGGCTCCACTTTATGACTGTGTTGTCATCGTTCATAGTGACGTCCTTGCGTGCTTCACTTAGTTTGTTAATGATTCCATGTGCCATGGATTAAGCGTGCAGACCTCGTGTGTAATTTTCACTGAACCAAATGATCAACAAATCTTTGTTTCTCCCATGGCAGAGCGCTTAGGACTCGCCATAAATGCGTTTTAAAAGAAACAGACTGGAACAATGGTGGAGACTGCGTGCGAAATGGCTTCCTGTTGTGCTAAGAGTAAGACCAAGCTCAAACCTAATGTGACAAGTGAACTTCAAAACATGGGATAATTACACTTGACACAGGCAATGTGCACTTAAATGAAAAGGAAGCATACACTTTAGGCCTTTGATATTTGTAGATTTGTAGAGATATGTAATAATAATTATAATTAAATGGTCTAAGACATCCGGGGGAGGTCTTATGAGGATCGAAATTAGCTTTAAAGATGAATTAAGATGCAAGAAAAAAACAACTGTACACCTCCTTGATGTGATTTCGCCAAAGACATTTGCATACTTGCTTCACATTTATATTCGTGCGTTGTAGTAAATATTTGGATAGGTCCACAGAGTACTGCAAGGATTTGTGGCCAGAGTCATGATCCAACCAGAACGTATGTTCCAAATTTTCGAGATTCAAGGCTTATCTGTGACTGCTTTAGCAATCCCTACTCATGTAGCTAATTAGCCCACCACCCTATTTTAGGTTCCAACATATACTGAAGGAGCAATATATTCAAATTCTTCCACCTGTCACCACAAAGGTAATGTGTACATGGATAAGCACGGAGTACTGGAGCAGGACTTTTGATAGCACCTCTACGAGTTTAAATAAGCAGTGCTCCTTATTAGCACTATCCACAAGAAACAAAAGCTGGGTTGACAAGGACTCACTTTGGGGATATCTAAGGACATTTTGGTGGTGACGCAGACCGAGTAGGACTTTGTAACATTGAGACCTGCAGACTTTCAAAAAGGAAAAAAAAAAAAAAACTAGCTTATACGGACGGTGGTGATGTACCACACATCTGGTTAAGGTTGTTTAAGTATGTGTACTTGGACACAAAAATGAGACAGTTGTTGAAGTTTAAATCAAAGCCATGCCTTTTAAAAAAAAAAAAACTTCTGAAATATATCAAAGTTAATCTGAACCAGTGTCGTCCCACCAGGAGCCATTTCACTTGCTATTTTTCATCAAAATGCTGGCCACCACTTCTCCCATCTCTGCGTGCACCTAAATAGTTAATGGACCGGCCGCCCACTCGGCTACTGTATGTTGAACGGCTGAATGAGGCAGTCTGGACCACTTCAAAAAGTTTCTGCCATAGATCATAAAAATATCCAAAACTTTTCAGTTTTGTAATATGCATGGTGTGCTTTTGGAACGATATACCCTTCCCTGGTTTTGAAGTTCAAGTACTACCAGATTTATATGTCTCTCAAAAATCCCCAGTCCATCGATGGTAACTGGGCACTGGTTATAAATACACATTTACTGCCCCCCCCCCCCCCTCCCACCGACCCCTCTTCAACTTAAACACGTCTTCATATATGCATGAAAAGCAATTTTGCATCTCAGTGTAATCATCATGCACATTTTACGATGGTTCCTCACACACCGAATGTGGTGGAATACGTTGGACCAGAACAATTATGCCTGTAAATGTGCTGGTTAATTGTCAGGTTATCCCTTAACTCTTATGCTAAATATCATGCTAAATTGTTGCCAACTATAATTTACAGTGTATACATAGTTTGAAGATCAGTTGGAAGTAGCAAATAAAAACAAACTGACAAGAACATTTTTTTCAACAAGCTATGCATCTTCTAACCAAGCTAAAAAAATGTATGGGAGTTTGATACTCTGCCTTGTGTTTCGGTTCATTGTGTAGTCACTGTTCCAGGGAGATAAACTGTGCTAGAAAGTAGATCAGTGCAGCAGTGAAGCAGCTCCGAGATACCAGGAAGTCAAAATCTTAAAACCACACTGAGATTTGAGTCTGTGCAGCAGGACTTCTTTGAAGAAAATGATAAAATATTAAGGAGAAGTGGAAACTTCACCCGGCTCAACGTCGACATGGGTCAAGCCGCACACGGAGCTCCTAAAATAAATCCTCTTTTTCTCTTGTTATCACTACCTGCATCAGAATTTTTTTTTTTCCCCCATTGCTTTTTTTCCCATCAAGAGGCGTCATAGAGATTTCAAGAGTGTACAATATACCACATTGAAAGTAGTGATCTGACATGTTTTTTTTTTTTTTTTTTTTATATTTGACACTTTTCAATGACATAATGCTGTATGCAAATTGGGGGAAATGCACTTTGAAGAAGTCTTTCGAATCGTTATTGAAATTGGCCTCAGTTATTGACAGCAACTGAGTTGACATTGCCAATACTCGATAGAAACATCCATCCACCCATATCTGAGCCGCTTATCCTCCCGGGTGTGTCGGAGCCTATCCCATCTGTCTTCGGGCAGTAGGCGGGGTACACCCTGAACTGGTTGCCAGCCAAACGCAGGGCACACATAGACGAACAACCATTTGCATTCACAATCACACCTAGGGGGCAATCTAAATGGGTCCAAAGTGGGTCCAACTTCTACTTGCAGGGCGACTCAAAGCCAATATGTATGTTTTACGGGGTAGTCATCTTGACAGTTGAAGCATGTACCACTTAGGTTAAACACTGACCAAATCCCTGTTATTAAACTTAACCGTCAACATGAAACAAGGGGTGGCGTATTTAAAGGTAGTTTCAGACAAGTAAAATTTTCACATGTCCTGAATAGAGTCAGTCTTTAGTCTCCAGAAGCTGCGTCGCTGATGAAGGGTGACCCACAGCTTTAATTAAAGAGTTTGAATTGATAAATGATCAGGAAAATTGGAAATGGATGGATGGACTATGTTTTCACTCTGTATTTTGTATTTTACAGATGATACAAAATTGATCAACTTTGTTACCATGCCATCCAAGTTAAAGCTACCTCGTGTAGTTGGCTGTATCAAGGACACCACAGAAGTCAGGGCTGTCAAGTCCCTGTGACGACATGAGTCACTCCCTGGCTCCACCTGAGCACTGGGGTGTGGCCGGAATGATCGCTCTGTGTGAATGATCCACCCAGATTCGACCCAGACTGTCAGCATAGACCAGATGTTCACCTCTGCCTGTTCTCTGTAATGAAGCCGGCCGGCCTCGGTCACGGCGGCGACCGCAACTTTCCTGAGCTCGTCATCTTAAATCACAACCTACTGTTGCCGAGATGAATCAGCGTTGACTCCCAGCCAAGTTCTTCTTTAAAGTCAGGTGTAACTTTGGTGAATATTAAGAGCAAAGGGATGTCGGTTGGCTTATATTGTATTAATAGGTTAAATCTATGGTGACCTTATTTTTGGTGGAGCAGTCTGATAATTGGAAGTCCTGCACAGCGTTAGGGATTACCGTGTTTATCCTCCTATAATCCCCATAAACATTAAGACACAGCAAGCTACATGCTGATTAGCTTTAGGCAAAAGCAGTCAATCAGAGAGTGATAAATAGCCCCTTCCTCCCCGACTTTCCATCCTCATGAATGAATACCAACCTTTTACCTCGGATTTTTCATGACCACCTTTGGCACCTTGTGAAATACATTCGAACCTCTTTTAATGAGAGCCAAATCACATGTATGGTGTTCACTCCAAATGCACACTTAAATTGCTGCATTTTCATCCATATTTGGGAGGATGTTTGTAACTTTAAAGTGAAGTGTATTTCTTGTGAAAGTCATTCAAATCAGGGTCCAGTTCTTTCCGTAACTCCCAAGTTGACAATCAGAAGTGTAAACATTTATCACAGGCCTCAGGCCTGTAGTCGGGGATTGCTCCTTTGGCACACAGGAGTCCATTCTGCCATGCTGCATATTTGCCCATTCAGAAAGGGGAATGGCCCAAATTCCTCAAGCAGAACACATTTAGGGAGGCCCGTTGTGAGGACTTCATGTTTGCAAATGACTTGCAACTACGCACATAAAACCTGCTACATGTCCCTGATAAAGTGACTTGTTGAAACCCAGACAAGCACCACTGCTCGAACTCCTCCTGCCAGAAGCAGGATGGAGAGACGAGCTTTGCGCGAAATGCAAGATGGGAGAGGCGGAGGAGGCGGGGAGGGTGGTTGAGGACTTGTGCATTTTCCACGTACATGCGACGCCACGATAAGGAGACACTAGAGCTTGTTTACATGCAGCAATGGGAAAACAAATTGAAAATTCCTGGCAGGCCGCAGATGCATATCAAAGCAGGATTATTTTAGAAATAATCATCCATGCCACAAACTGTCACCCGCTAATCTCCATTTTGTTAGAATTCAAATTACTTTCCCATGTTTACATTGCCATTACTGCAAGGGCAGGGGCTAGACACTCTATTGGGGCCTTATTTGCACAAGCGTAGCAATAAAATACTGATAAAAATAAACTTCCCATAAATATTCCAAAACATAAAGAATGCTAAGGTTCTGTGTGGCCCAACAGGAATTTTGAATAGCGGTAGCTTGAGCAATAATAGAAGCCGAAAGCAGCTGTCAAGGAGAGACGGCAACAATTGCAGATTTTAGTTGTGATGGAAGTGTGATTGACGGCAAACGCAAAAGTCGGTCATGAAGTCATCAAAAGCCACACTCGGAGCGAGCGTTTCAGTTTGTCTCAATTAGACAGCAGTGTTGAACTTTAGCATCCACAAGCATACTGAACTGTTCACTACAATCTGGAGCTTGAGACGATCAAGAATTTACTAAGAAGAATAGAAGCGCATTGAGTTTGAACTCCATCATAGTCAAGAGGTGCCACTGTCTCCGGATCAGGTTGCTGGTGTTCATCATCACTTCGAGCTGTGCTTGCACTGTGGTCCGATACACAACCCTTATCCAGCACTGTCAGTGACTGAATAATGCCCTAAAACACGGATGCATACTTAAGCATGGGAGGAGATATGGTAAAACATGACTGTTCCATTTTTTTTAAAATATACACCAAAAATTTGTCCAAAAAAAACGATATTCTACATACTTTTTCCATGGAAAATTGAGGAAAATCCCAGAAAAAAAGGAAAAATCCAAAACGTAAAAAAATATTGTTGAAAGAAAGAGAGAGAGGAAAAAAAGAAAATCCACAAATAAACAAATTCAATACGCAGGGGTGACTGTAGTTTTAAAGTTGTAATATCACTGATCACCCATAGATGGCAGACATGTCTTATTTGCACTTAAAATGGTCTTACGCTGCCCTATACCACAATGTGAGTCAGATACTTTTTGGCAGATTTGGAATGACATGCAGGAAAAACATAGTATCCCAATCATTTTAACATTTTGAGTTGATTTTTGTGCGGAAAAATGTACAAAATGAGTTCTTACACTTAAGAAGGGTTCAGCAGTTTTGTGGTGTCCTTTAATGGTACTTTTTATGCAAGACAGACCTTTGCACTGGGAAAAAACAATGTGGTTATTTTATTGTTTGGTTCAACCCCTTTGTTGCTGGCTTCGAATAATGAATATTTTACACATGCATTGAAAAATGTATTATTATGATTAGTTATGAAATATATTTTATTAAGAGCACATCGTTTTTTATGTGTGCACATATTTTGTCCGTAATTTGCCATACATCTGTTTAGGAAGTGAGTGGTCCTATATGGCTCCCCAGTGGTCGAAAAAATGGTGGCCCATCCAGCATTTAGGTTGCCACGCTTTGTTGTAAATGTAGATGTTTAGATGCAACCAAATGGAAGATACTGTAGCTCCTTGCTTGGACCGTCTTGCATTCACACTGACAGTCAAAATAGTTAGTGTAGGTAGAGCATGGAAGTGGCCCTTCACGAAACGGCGGCAGTGATGCCATCAGTATGTAGGATTTTCCTCAAACTCCTTAGTTGCGGTCAGACTCTATTTGTTGCTCGGCCGTACAGCCATAGAGGCTGTCCTTATAGTTCCCTGAAGAATAGAGGATGTGTCTTGTGGTGAAAACCACACTGTGGACAGACACAGAGGAGACACGAAGAAGGCCGCTGTCATCCATGTTCACCCCAGCACTGCTCACCTCAAATTGCTTTCTTTACTCAATTTGACTGTGGTCGCTTTCTTTTCTTCACAAGAAAAGAAGTATAACTGATGGGTGACCATACACTAATGAGAGAAGTTATTTGGGTCACATTGAGGGACCCTCCGTGTGATGCAAATAATGTAGTCTGCATGGAAACAATGGTGGCGTCTCTGCTGTGACTTTGCTCCTATGTTCCCCAGCCCTTGCCTGAGGCTGTAAACGGCTTTGCTCACTTGGGGAAGGCGGAGCGGGGGCCCATGGTGGCACGGAAGGGGGCAGACAGAGGTAGGTTAGATTAGCTTTGACAAGGTAAGGCTTTGAACTGGAGGAGGTTAGATGATTTATTCTCCAAATGCCTCACCTTAATGGACTTAGCAGTGCTTTTGTTCAATCAGATGACAATAGTGCACAGACACGATGGTCTGCTTTTTTTCTCCTTTATCTCCTCCACATGCTTAAACTTGATCGCTTCATTTTTTTTTTAATACATTTTTGACAATATACACCCCTGTGGAGATGCAGACATGCAAGTTATTGGCATCCTGTATCGGTTCTTTCTTGTTCTTATAATTACATGGCCTAGCTGTCTCTCACTATAACTACTGTAAACTAAAAGGAGATCATTTAAGCAGTGGCAGCAGTCGCACAAACTAAACAGGAAGCTTTGTTTTAGGCATTTGAGTGTGGCAGATATGAGTTTTGAGAACTACGATGGGGTTACAGTGAGATAGGGATGCCGTCCTTTTTGGAATGCTGGGAAGGTGCAGCTCCTATCGTACGAGGCCATACAATTGTAAGACATATCCCAAGTGGAGGGCACAAGCTATCATCTCACTGAGTTATCAATGTTTTCTTTTGATCTCATTTTCTTTCCCTTTGTAGCCTTGTATATAATGACACAAGCTAAGACGGAACACATTACAGACCATCTGTTGTCATGTGAAACACGGCGACAGAGAAGGGGAAAGATCCGAGTCAGATTTGTTTTCTCTGGGTTTTATTTTGCCGCTACTTTATCAAAACACACTTTTCTTCTGGTGGACCTAACTGCACTTGATTTAGTATTACTTTCTTTTTTTGCAGAGAGGGATGACTTGCTCTTTCTCTTGTAGCATGACAGCGTCAGTGTGGATGCTTCTCATCTGTCAACATTTCTTTATGGGTCTAAGATCAGCACATTCAGTGGCAATTCAATCCACCCTCATTTATTGAAAGGTTTATGCTAACAAAAACCACAATGAATAAAATGCCTTCTGACTACATACACAATTTCACACAACTACACAGGTATGACACTTAGTAAGAACAGCCCAGCATATTGAAATGTAATACTACAATAAACCCACTGAATACATTTTCTGGAGAATTTTCTCCGTTGCTTTTCAGTTTCCTTCAGTTTGACTTTGTGGTGACAGAAACTGAACAAACGACCACACGTGTGATCTTATGTCCTCGCTAAAAGTTGCACAAGGTATGACCGAACACTCTCAACACATTCTGGCTCACAGTCGCTCATAATTGTGAACCTCAGTGCGACCACCTCAACCAATATGTTTTCGTTGGAAAGCGGCGGTGACAGTGGAAGTGCGATTCGTGCACTTATCTTTCCCTAACTGTACTTTTGATACAGATCCTAAAATCCAATTACTAAGAAAAAACATTCCCTATAAGCTTGTTATTAATGTATTGTTACCGAGCAATGCGAAGCAGCTGCGAAGAGGGCGGTGGTTTACAAAAACAAGGCCAAATAACGAATTGCTCACACCTTACTAGAAAACAGGGCCGGAGCGGTCACAGCCCTCATGCTGTGAAGGAGGCAGAGTGTGATGATGATGAAATGCCGGATGATTCACATTTTACTGTCAGAAGTTGTAAAGGGAACACTTGCTCACGCCTTGAAGAAAATAGCATGCAGCTCAAACACTCGGGCTCCTATTGACTCACGTCTCCTCCTCTGTGTCGCTTTGGCAGTCGGCTTTTAGTCATGACAGCAGGGAAACACACCATGTTATTATGCCCTATAGCCACGAATTTCAGACCCTGATAATGTTATTTCAGAAATTGTATATTGATGCTGTACTTTTCCGTCTTTGCCAAGCTTGCGTATTGATTATTATCGCCAGGTTTCCAATAAACAGCGACGGGTGTGGTACAGTCGATTCTCAAAAGTTGAGCATCTTTCTTGAATTCATCCCTTATCATTTTTTTTTTTTTTTTGGGGGGGGGGAATTACTTTATTGGTGTATATGGAACCGTTATGTGAGAGCACATTTAATTCTTTCTCAAGTCAAGTCCAATTTATTTATATATCCCCTAATCACATAAACGTCTCAAAGGGTATCATATGCCCGCAGTTGACAATTATTAATGATATCCCCTGATCTTAACACCCAGGAGGCCAAGGAAAACCTCATCTGGGGAAAAAATGATTGATCAGGCTGCAATGGGTGCAACATTTAACACATAATTTGATGCTGTGGAATATTAATAAATTACTGTGGAAGTCCCTTCAATCAGATGCAGGAAGACACCTTCGGTGAAGTGCATCCCAACCTAGTTGGTCAATGCGGAAATTTCACGCACCCGTGTGAGCGAGTTGGGAAGCAAAACAATGAGAGAACAACATGTGCAAAACATCCACGAACACACACTGTGGCACACGCATTCTGTTCCACTATG
>CAAKHF010004307.1:0-24668 GCA_901007745.1 Hippocampus kuda
TAACATTGACTCGTTAACGTTGAACTCTCTTGCCGCTGCTCTATTTCCGTGTTCAACTGCGTAACCGATCGCCTTAAGTTTGAACTCTGCGTTGTCAGCCTGTCTCGAGCGAGGAGCCATTTTGGGGTCGAAATATTACCGTAATGACCAAACACAAGGCACATCGGATGTGAGCTTTTAAGAAAATGGAAGGCTTTTAGGTGCACCTTTTAGTGCAGAAAATTCGGTGTTTCTATGTTTTACAACAGTTGGTTTCAACCACGCAATTTGATTGGATGAGAGTCATTAGACATGCAGTATATATAAAAAAACAAAAAACAAACTGGGACTATTACAATGCAATTACAAAAACATATGCATGTTTCTCTGACTGGTAATTGTATTGGCGCTTCAAACATGGCAAAAAAAAAAAATGCTGCGTTTTAATGAGCTGAGACCCCTTTATCAAAAATTTGCTCTTCTCATTTGCTCGTGCGCTTAGCGACCGCACTGAGAAGGATGAAGCCTTCAGCTGAAATGGTCTCAGTACTCCCGAACAGTTTGGGCTGCCAGCGGCTCACAATATTTTGGTATGCATGGCAGGCCCAGGTGTGTTCTTGTTGTGCATCTCGGTCTCTTACTGTGTGAGATGGAGAGACAGGGCTGTTTTTTTTTTTTTTTTTTTTTTTTTTAGAAAGATGGTGGGAAAGTCACAGACGGTGGGGCAGAAAAGGAAGGAAATGCAGGTGGAGAGGTGTGGGGGCGGGCTGGTTGGGACTTCGAGGGACATGCGCGTGCACACAAATACACACACACACACACACACTACATAAAGGGTGGATGTGAGCCACTCATAGAGGCAGCACCTGTCAGCTGGTGTTCTCCTGCAGCCAAGTGTGTGTGTGTGTGTGTGTGTGTGTGTGTGTGTGTGTGTGTGTGTGTGTGTGTGTGTGTGTGTGTCCCTCCAGGTCCCAACCAGCTAACCCCATACGTGTGAGCCAGAGCCTGAATGAAATAGCCGGCAAAATAATAGCAAAGTGAAGAAGAATAAGTTGGGGGATTTTGTTGGCTGAACTGCAGATGGGCTTTTGGAACAAATTTTGAAATAAGAATACACAATATTACCCGTACTGTTGACTTGCCTCAGTAGCTGGTGCTGTTTTGGCTAGCAATTGAGTAAATACGCACTCTTTCAAGGAGACACGATGCTTTTGTTGTTTTTCTCCACAATTTGAAAGTGTTCCCAGATGTCTAAACAGAAAAGCAAGCCTTCATAAAGGTGGAGTAACAGCATCATCTGAATTTTCACTGGTGGAGGAGTGTTTTATCACCAATGAGCCACATTTGATTTGTTAAATTAATAGATCTGTCCATGTGGTGCAAGCAGCCACCATCCTTAACCCCCTCCGCATGAACAATGTCAGCAAACATACGTGAATGTGCCGTTTGTCAGAATTAGGCTTTGCTTCGCCTTTGGTTTGGATATTTCAGTGTTTGTGTATAGCCGAACATCACTTGAAAGTGGCGGATCTTTGCCTTGCTGTCAAGTGATGGACTGCGAGTGTTTGAGTGGGCTGCTGTGTTATGTAAATTAGCTTCACTATTACATCATGATCCGTCAACATTCAAAATAGCTTGGTCACGGACATTTTGGGGAAACAGGCAGATAACAAAACTTTTACATGGTTGTGAAATTTCAGACTTGATGGGTGCAGGAGGCACTCGACAGAGTCAGCTATTTTACACAAGCAATTGAAAAGTAGATTCTTGATAACATGTCCCCTTTTATGGACATGCGTCTCTGAATTGTTTTTTTTGCATCATTAAATTATACACGAAGGCACACAAACGTCAAGCCTAATAAGCTGAACTGTCTGCTTTTACCTTTGAAAATCGGCATGCTCTTGAGCCTCCTTATCAAAGCGACGCATTCAATTTGATGCTGTCATTATCAAGACGCAGCTATTAATTGTAATGTTACAAATGCTTTTATGAGCTCTTATCAAAACATGCCAAAATAAAGATGAGATTCTGGTTAAGCCTCTGTATATCTTCTTCCCATGCCTCCTGCAGCCTTTCCTCTCCCAGCATGCCTCTGTGCAGCAAGCGCTGTTGCACTTTAAAAGCTGCCAGGCAAGGCTTCCTCCATTGCCCACCCCCCTGTCGTGCTGCCTTATATCCCGCTGTCACCCAGCCAATTAACTTTTTAAATTAGTGTCCAAAAAGTAGCCCGTAGCCACCTTTTCATCGTTGAGTTGCCAACCTTTTGTCGTGTCGGCTCGTGGCGCTGCCCGCCGAGGTTTTACTTTTATACAAACACCCACGCGCTGTCTGCTCTGCTTGCTTATTAAATTAGAATGTCTACGAGGGTTAAAGCCCAGCTCGCAACAGTTTTAAAGGCTGCCATTGTGCTTTAGAAACCGCTCGTGTTCGATTAGCTTAGCAATGGATGGGGTGGAATGGTAGCTCATTCGGAATTAAGGACAGGGCAAGATACAAAATTCCATTCTGCTACCTGAGAATGTTAACTGCTAGGCTGTTAGTTAGCTAACTGCTCACTCACATGCCTTTACACTGTACAATATAATACAATACATGCTGATTTGTATAGCGCTTTCACAACAGCGGCAGCTGTAACAAAGTCTAGATTTTCTCATGAGAACTCATATAATAAAATATTACCTTACCTCATTTCCACTATTAACCTCATCCAGGACTGCAACTGCTAGCATTATAAATGTCATTACGTTATCAGAGATGGTCTTTTATTACTTTTTATATGTTACACTGGATGACTTTTCAGATGTCTGGATGGGTGGATGGATAGACAGTTGGACAGGTAGATTAATTGATTGATTTTGGGATAAACACGAACAGAGATTCAGTCAAGAATCTTGTAGAAATTCATCCCAGACTAGCGGAAGCTAGTAATATTCCACATGTATATCATTGTGTTCATTAAGAAATAGCATTAGCTACTTACAACCTCTCAATCAAGCCATTTAAGCCCCACATTGAAGAAGCCACCTATCGGTTTAGGAGGTATAAGTCCTCTTCTTGACTCCATAATAGCTGCCATAAATTTGCTGGAAAACGCCCTTCTCCTTCGTGATGGTGCGGCACTCTGATTTTCCACCCGAAGCAGAGTTTGCATGAATTATTTCTTTTCTTTCTATTTCTGTTGCAAACTCCCTCGCTTGTTCCAACGCTAATAAAAAAAAAAGAAACGACATTGTGCACGCTTCGACCTGTCGTGTACTGCCAGTTTCAGCACAAGTTATATTATGTAATAACAACAATGGGTGGCACGATGGATAGTGATTAGCACGTCTTACTTCTGAGTGTCTTGGTTCAAATCTGAAAACGAATGAATGGTGCTCGGGGTACGAGATTGGTCTGACTGATTTTTCCATCTCTCTGCTTGCCAATTGCTTTGTTTTTCCCTTGCATGGTTTTCACATTGATTGCATCGCTAAGTTACCATTTCAAGACAACCACATAATAATATAGTAATCTTCCCGTGAATTTGTCAAAGAGTAATGCGGGGGCTCTCTGGTAAATGTGACATCATGTTGGAAGGATTGCCTGCTCCGGCAGCCACACTTTGTCAACACATTTTGCATATGTTGATACGAGCCCCGGGTCTCGAGTTTGACACCTGTAATTTAAAATTGTCAGTGAACCATGGTTTTGGAACGTACCCAAAGAAAATAAATTGAGTATCCACAGGAAACATTTCTCAATTCATTTGTTGATTTTTGATCGTGACACCTTTATTGGCTATAAACCCTTTCTTGCGTTGCTCTGGGTGAGTAAAGTGGGTGCGTTGGTTAAAGGTACTTACAGCACAGCGTCATTTAAGTAAGATTATCTGTGATTGTAAATTATGTGTATTGGCTCATACCGGTCATGTATGACAATAAAATTAGCGCATTAGCCCTCCAGCATGTAAAAGCCCTAAGTTGTCACCAACAAATGAACCAAAACAATGTCATTATTCACGCCGGGTCTCCGTTCACAGTGTTTACGTGGGCCGTCGCGCCTGGCGGATTAACAATGTGAGAGATTGGATGTGGATTAGTTAAAAGGATTATCGAAGGCTATACAGATAAAAAAAAAAAAAACATGGTTTGCGTTTACTTAATGTTTTGAAGACAACCGCAGGGTGATATCTGCGGCGTCTTCGTGTGCCGCAGATGAAATTAGCATCCGTGTCAGGAACCAGCGAAGGCCTCGCGTCGTTTCGGGTGCAATGAGGAGAAGCAAGGCGCGGCGTCAAATATCATCTTTCTAATGTGCTCTAAATATTCACTCCGGGGAAATTACTGTGAGAGTGATTAGCGGATTGCTGTCTCTTATATGGAGGATTTAATCTTTTAGAATTCATTTTATGAAAACGATAAACATTTGTGAGGTTTCCGCTGGATATTTCTGCTCGTTTCAGTCATTGTGAGCCGAAATTGTCCTGGCGGCTTTTGGTACTTCCACGTCTGCCGACAGAAAACTACAGTGAAACCCAAGAGACGTATTATGTTTTTGTTTCACGATTTAAAACAGTTCCTAGCTATCTTAATAACATTTCTTGGTTGACATGCTTTCATCAAAATACCTCAAGGATCAAGAATGCTAAATAGCTGACTTTTCATGACCATGGTAACTAGGGGAGGAACTAGCCTGCATGTTGAGCAACGAATCAATCAATCGGTCTATCAATGACAGCGTATTTTCAGCCATAGATGAAATATTTTTAGCGCCAAGCCAACGAACGACAAGGTCAGTTGGTGAGCGGAAGCAAAAATACAACTCTTGTGGAAGGGCTTGAAACAGTGTCGACAAAGTAACAGCGTTGCATCAATGTGGTTCAAACATTTCCAAATAAGCAAGATGAAGCATCCATTTTGCGGCCATTTTGGTCATTCTCAGGGGCCACTGTCAAACACAAAATTCAAATGACGTCACACTTCTCACAGTACTGCTGAAGGAACTCAGAGAGTTTTCACTTTTGGATCGAACACAAATATTTGGTTCATGTTGAACCCTTCTTTTAACACCACAAGTTGAGATTGGCTTTTGAATATTAGCGTGTAGCTTTCATTTAACTTGACACAACAAGACATGGATCCACATTACTCGAGGCTGCCGGTAAATTAAGATTGTTTGTTTGGCTTGGTGGAGGTCCACTCTACTTAAGCGCCATTCTCGATAATGAGGCAGTTGGACTGTAAATGAAAAATGGACTGTACGAGATCTGAAGAGTAGCGCTCAGTCGTGGACTCCTCTCTCTCACTCTCTCACACTCACACGCACACACGCTTACACACGTACAGGCAGGTTTCGGAAAAAAACTCATAAGATCCAATTACCGCTTCTCGATTTCTCATCAATTACCTGTGGGAACTTCATGCTGGCCCGAAACAGAACCTCCGATCCTTCCACACAACATACACAGTGCACGGTGAAAAATCAATACATAGCGAACCCAACTCGCTCCCCCCCCTGAGCTACTGCACGTTGCCAGTTTGCCTCCTCGAGGTTTGCCCCGCTGATCATAAAATCCTAAAAGTTAATTATTGATGCACTCTGTCGGGTTTTCTGGACCTAAAACAAAGTAATAACCGGTCTCAAGTCAGTTACAAAGTACAGTAGTGTTTGCGTGTGCCTGTGTGTGTGTGTGTAATATTTATATTGACTTTGGGGGCGGCACGGTGTTGGACTGGTTAGCGCGCCGGCTTCACAGTGCAGAGAGGTGCAGGTTTTGATTCTGGCTCTGGCCTTCCTGTGTGGAGTTTGCATGTTCTCCCTGTGCATGTGTGGGTTTTCTGCGGGTGCTCCGGTTTCCTCCCACATTCCAAAAACAGGCATGGCATGACCCCTCCCTCATCCATGACTTACATGCAGATAATTCTGAGGTGGGCCGTCGGGAGCCATCCCTTGCCATCATTACACTTAGCAATGGCTGCTACAAACCAAAACGTCTGACTTACTCTTAAATTTCTGGCATGGGTGCTTCAGAATTTTTCACGATTCCTCTTATGAGGCGCATGTCCACTGAGTTTCACGTCAATTGTTGATACGACGTCCTATGTGTTGTTTCAAGTGGAAATAGCTCGTGAAGATGTTGACGGTCTTCTTTGGCATTTGGTCACTCGGGATGAGTTGGCGGTCAGATGAGGCCGGGATGTTTGATTTCGAAGGCTTGACGAAGCTCAAACCTAAAAGCGCTTCTTCAAGCCTTTGAGTGACGGCAAGTTTAAGCTTCTATTGGGTTTGATACTAAGTGTGTGATTTTTGCAGCAAACCAGATTATTTTTGAGTGTTTTGACCTTACTGAAAAGTCCAACAAATCCCCTTCATTAATCTCCCGTCCATCTTCTGAATATATCACTGCGTCGAAGAAGTAACAATGTAGAAGAATGCTTGATCTCACAATCCCAATACTGTATTGCAAAATCCTTCTTCTACTTTTTCAGACACTTACCGAGACAGGAGCACACATATATGACGAGGATTAACGTCCTCATAACTTTATTAATTAAATGCAGACTTCTTAACTGCCGATATCGGATTGATATGTAGATGCCTTCACGTTTAACACCAGGTACTCACTTGCCCGTAATTGCCATAACACTCGAGCTGTGATTTATTTGCCTGTCATTTTTAGAACGAGTTCGTCAAGGCTGTGTCCAAAGTCCAATTTCACACTTCAGCACAACTGCAACAATTGCTTTCAACACAGAGACTCTTATGCGGTGAGTTGACCTGCTAATTTTCCGGCATACGGCGTAGTATCACAATAGTAGCAGAAGTGGGTAGTGCCACCAGACCAGAGTGTAGTTTTGACACCTGGGATTCACTGCCTACGCTGTCACTAATTTTGCAATTCCTCGAATGTGCAAAAAAAAAAATATCGATTCGGGTACAGAAGTTGGACCGCAAATCTGTCGCCTTTTGATGGCAGCCAAAAGCACAGTTTCACACCTAGGACTACCTGTGCGCACCACTTCTCCCACAAGGCGGTGTAAACGGGGCTAATAATAGTCCCTGCTGTGTTGTTTATTCAGGTTCTGCTTTCAAGTTATTCCCTTATGGTGTTTTGTTTTTTGTTTTTTTTCCTTTTGCGGCGTGGGAGGGAAGCTTAAGTGGTTTGTCAGCTCGTTCTACATCTCCCATTGTGACAGATGAGTTCGCTTCACGCTGCCACTCCATACTCCATCGCTCAATCATGATAGTTTAAAAAAAAGAAGAAGAAATTGTGTTAAAAGAGAAGGATGCAACTTTCCATTCATCTCAATGGCTGCTGGCTGTAATCCACTGTGATGAATTACCTGAATTTAGGTCAGGCCTTTATCTTTTCCTCTCTTTCTCTCTCCCCTCCACCCACCAATGTGATGCATGCGTACGAATTGGGTCCATGCCACCTGGGAGACAACTCCCTGGGAACCCGCCTCGCTGATCGGTCATAGAGATCGGTAAAGGCAGGAGTCAAGTTTGCGATGGGAGCCAGTCGATTGTTGTTTGGTTCCAGTCCTGCTTGTTGTTGGTTCACAGCGAGGACCTGTAAAATGACTTATATCTGTTAAACGGTGTACACATACGTCAAAAACCAGGACAAATTTCATGGTGGATTTCACTGATGTCTCTGAAAGATTATCCTGAGCAATTATTCTGTGTTGTCAAGTGTGTTAAGAATGATTTTTCCTCCCCGATGTGCCTGGAAAACAGTCAGGTAAACAATCGTCAATGTTAAACTGAGGTTCATGATTTGCCACGATGATAAATCTTCATGTGGAGCTTGTGCACTTATATAACGTCTTAAAAATCATTCACCTCTGGATGAAAGACAAGGACAGGCGTTTGCCACCCCAATATAGTGAGTTACCAGCCAAGCTAGCAGTTAGCCTAACTTCTTCTATGTCTTGTCGTTACCAGACAAGCTAAGAGTTAGCTCATTATCAGAAATTCTCATAAAGCCGCTTCAAGTTCTTCTTCTTCCTCTTGTTTTGACGCTAGTCCATTTTTAGGGGTGAAAACCATCTGCTTTGGAATGGACTCATTGGGCGTGGATGCAGGATCTGCCTCACGGCCCTTTGGACTGAGACGTAGCCATCTGCGTGTTGTTCCCGCGCCACCACGCTTTTCTTTCTCCTTTGTGTTATTCAACACGCTCGAAAATGCAACAAAAATTGTATCATTTGAAACTTTTATGCCTTTTAACTTTTATGTCTCCCTGCTTGTAGACATTAATTTGTGTGGAGGGGCAACAACATGAAATCAGTGGAGCACATTTAAGCTATTATTGTGTGTGTGTGTGTGTGTGTGTGTGTGTGTGTGTGTGTGTGTGTGTGTGTGTGTGTGTGTGTTAGCAGTTCAATTTAAAATCCTCAAGGCGCAAAGTGAGCCATTAATCACAGCCAGCGTGTTTATTTTAAATAATCACAAGCCCAGATTTTCACGATGGTAGCCCGCGCAAGCTCTCCTCCCCACTATGCTTGATATCGTAATTAAATGTGAGCACCAGAGGAAGAAAACGAATGAAGGCAGCCAGTTTGTTTTATGTTGCTTCCTTGAAGAACCAAAAAAAAAAAAAAAAAAGAACAATATGAACATGGGAGACTCACAGTCAGTTCTCATTATTGTCCCGCAGTGAACTACTGCTGCTTGTGTTTGCATCGCAAACTTGCGCACTTCATTAGTGTAGGTTCTTTGTGGTACTTCATTTTTCCATCCATCATCATCCACACATCTTCTTGTCAGTAGATTGATCTGCCCCTCCGTCTGCTGTCAACGTAGCAATCCATCCACTCGCTTATCCATCTTTCCCATCCATACACCAAAACACATATCCAATGAAATCGAATCAAGACCTGCATACATACTTACATGCCCAACTATCTGTTTTACCCATCAACTGGTCTTTTCATCAGTCCGTCCATCCATTCATCCATCCACCCATCAATACTACCATACATACACGTTTACCACTTCTCACACATCTCAGTCTCTGCATCACATGAGCCTTTGTCCTTTTGTTTGCATGTGTCAGCAGGAAAAACATTGTCACATCGATGCAAATGTTGCACTTCGGATTGTTTGCGAGATCCCGAAGTGGCCTTCATCTCTCTCCCGTGGTCCCACCGGTCCTGCAGCAACATCCATATATGCTATTTTTAAGACTTACTTTGCGCCTCTCCCCCTCCTCCACACACACACACACACACACACACACACACACACACACACACACACACACACACACACACACACACACACACACACACACACACACACAATACACATCAACTGCCTCATTTCAAGACAGGCTGTTCTTCAAGAGCCTCCATGACAAACCACAAAGGTGTCACTATGAGGTTTTACGGGACATCGAGTGATGTATTTCTGGCATTTTAAATATCAGCCTTGTCAGCGAATGTGATGCATCGCATTCAGATTTTCCGTCTTCTGCGCAGCCGTGACATGTTTTATTCAGTAGACTTTGTTTTTCTTTGTTGTGAATAGAATGACCAAATATCCAGAATGCATGAGGGAAATCTTCATGTCGAGGATGGCTAGATTGTATCCCTTTTTCTGAGCTTGTTTTGCATTCACTAAGATTGAGTTTGAATTTGCATTGAAATTCGTGGACGGGGAAAAGAGGAGTAACGCCTTCACATTATCACATCGTCCCAACGTAGGTTTGTGCAAACAACATAAAGAGTTGACAGTTATTCATGAAAAGCACCTCCGGCAACCTCACAAACTTCGACCATACGCTGTGGCGTAAACACAAACTCAGCAAGTCTTAATTCAGATTCCATCGGTAATACAAACAAACGGGTGGCTTGATCACTTCAGATGTTTCATGAAACGATGATATGTAAACATGCGGACTGCACTTCTTAAGCACCCAATTTATCTCGTCGCTATATAAATAAACAAAGAAAGACCTACCGGTTTATTGAAATTAAATAGATTTTTTTTTCAAAATTTTCAGCCTTTGCGATCTGAAAATGGCATTTTACTACATCGTGATGTCGACTTGAATTTGATGACGCTTTCAAGTTATTACAGCGCACAATATAAATAAACAAAGGGACTGGAAATAATTGACAGTCCAAAAAGCTATTTATAATAGAAATAAGAACAGCAAAATAAATCCACAGTGCACTTTTCCTCGCGACATGTCACAAATGTCTGATTCCCCAGTTTTCTGGAACACATCATACTGTTACGACAGCACATTTTTGGATCAATACAGATCATTTCCTTTCTCCGCTTGCCTTTCTTTTCTTCTCCTCACCGTTCTAAACTCTGCTTCGTGTCTCGCTCGATGCCCTCCCTCAGCGATCTATTTTTCAACCTTTAAAACCGTCCTACCCTCACTGCCTCCTTCCGGGACCTTTAGAGCGGCGGCGAAGTAGAAATAAATGGCCGTGGTGTCGTCGGAGTCAGATAGACTCGCTTGTCAGGAGCTTTCAACCCAGCGGGGAGGCAAAAGTGCAGTTTGTTACATCAGTTTAATCAGCTCCCAGTTGAGCTTGTGCATGTGTGTGTGCGTGTGTGTGCGTGTTTCAGCCAACTTCCAGATTTTGTTCACCACTGGACTCTGATGGTATAAACGCAATAAAAAGTGGAAGTGTCGAGTCATAACGGTCGCCCGTCCCGCTTTTTCGCTTGCTAATTAGCTTGTTAGCCGAGTAGCTACATGTGAGATGGTCTGTCATCATTTCTGCAACACACTTTAACTGCGTTTCATTGCATAATAGTGTCAATTTACGTCCAAACTTCTGCCGGTTCTTTTAATTTTACAGCTCACTATACTAACATTAACGACCTTACAACTCGATTTTCCCAGTTTAGATTATTTAATGATCCAAGAAAGGTTGACACTCGGCCATTTGAAAGATCGGAGATTGACTATGTGCAAAGATATTCATTGCTAAAAGTGTTTCGGATTGAGCTCTGTGTCGCTGGCAAAATGACGCATAAACCGACACTTGTTCCAAACAAAAACAAACAAAAAAAATGTTGGATCGCATATTCATCCTTAAATAAATTGGGGCACTTGCAAGGCAACATTCAAACACACTGCACCGTTTTTTTCTGACGGCAAGACGCCCAAATCAAAATCACAATCAGATTTCGATCAATTGCCCAGCTCTGGGTTCTACATATCTGCCCTCCTAGTTGGAATTCCACATTCTGAGTTACAAACTCATTGAAATCCAGTTTTCTGTATGGGTGCCTCATCAATACGGTGACAATCCATATCCAGGCCCTATATTGATGATCAGCTATCTCTTTAAGTGTCTGTTATGGAAATTGTTGTATTATTTTCTCCCAATAAAACTGTTATGTCAACATATTCATCTTTCAAGGCTATGAAAAAGATGATGACAGTCCATCAGCGTTTTTAATTGTTGCTGCACAGCAACAGTGTAAAATTATGGCCGCCCACAGCAGACGCGTTGCAATTACTCTTTGTCCACTGTCATCATCAGCAGTATTATAATTAATCCACATTAATTATTTCCCCAAAGACTTTAGTCATCTGCATTATGGAGAAGACACTTTATTTCCGGAGTTCTTGTCACGTTGTGATTATCGCCGTATGTTCTGGTATGTAGAGCGGTTCTTTATTTCATACATCACGTACGTTAAATAGATTCGCAACAGGAGCAATTATATTTTGTGAGTGACGGGTTGTGTAATTGAACTTTTTCAAGGAAGGTGTTGTGAAAAGCTCCCAAGGTCTGTTTGCATTCCAGCTGATTGTTTGCGCTGCCTTTGTTTACCATTTGTTGATAGACATTTTGGAATTGACATGCACGGACGGCTGCGGCAGACTCAAATGGGGAGCGCCAGTTTCATTGCCTGTAGGCCTTTGAACGTCCATTTAATTTGATTTCAAGAGTCTTATTATGTTTTTGTTTTTTAATGAATGAAGTGTCTTTAAGTTCCTCCAAAATACATAAAGAATCACTTTCTTTTCAAAATCAAATAAGGGCTACCAGCTGACCAAAATGAAGCATGTTTAAAACAATTTGCAGCCTTTTGCGATCTTCGACGTCAATGCGAATGTGATTGTTTACCGTCGTAAGCAAAGAAAGGCAGCTTTATTTATGTCGAACATTTCAAATCACCGGAAATTCTTTTATTTAAGGGTCATTGAAGATGAGTTTGAAATGATATGAGACTATTTGGGGGCCGTAGTTTGTGGTGCAGCGGCTGTCCCATCGCTTTTGGTTTTTCGCTATTCACGTTAGGGCTCGGCCGCTCTCCTCTCAAAGCGTGGAACGCGACTGGACATTTTTGTCCATTTAGTGCGCGGTTAAACTTTACTTCCTGTATGTCATCCCGCACTCAAATGATGTGTTTCTCCGCTGCCGCGCGGATGGAAGTGAGCCTTGCCGTCTCATATTGAAACCCATTAGCCTGTGCGCTTCTTACTTCCCACCAGGAAGGTCACTTAGCACTCACTGCGTCATTTCTGCAGCCCATGCTCTAATTACTTTCTCACTGGGAGGCCTGTTCAAGAACATTACAGCCCCCCCCCCCCGGAGTGAATATATCGCTTTCAATGTGAGCAAAAATGACAGCCTCCTTTTTCTCTCCCCCTCATCCTGGTTAGCAGAACACTTTATACTTGAATTGGTTGATTCATTTCACCCCTAGTTATTTCATGCATATTTCTTCAGATGTCATTCAAAATCAGTGTGGATCTTTTATAAACAGAGTATAAGATATTGTGACCTTATTTGACACGATCCTGGATTAGTGTCAGTCTGATATATGAGGTAAGCATAATATTAGAGACACCTTTCCTTAGGGGCTGACCCACCTGGTGAAAAACTGACGCCACTAACATCGTCTTGTTAGTGGCCACTTTTAGAACATAGATTTTTGTATATCTAATGTTGTGGCTTGGTGAATATACATGGCAAAGTAAGTTTTCTTCAAGTGGATGTATCCCAGCCTCTTTTGATACGGACCGGACACATGACACCTGAGGGGGGAAAAAAAATAGAATAAAGGAGGAAAAGGAGATTAAAGCAAAACGAGATGAAGACGGGTGACGTTGACCGTGCACCTTGATGTTGACGCCGGTGCAAAAAAAAAAAAAAACCTCCTTGGACAGCTTCCCCCCCGAGAGTTCAGATGTCAGCCGCGCCGGAGCGAGGCGGACGTGCTTGAAGTGCGGACGGCTTTCAGAACAAAGTGCTTTTGCTGTTTTTCAAACCAGCTACGTGCGAGGTCGGCTATTTATTTATTTCTTGGGGCTAATGAAATCCTTGCTGTTTTTGTGTGCATTTCTACACTAGCTCCCTCGTGGAATTTTAAATTTTCGTAGCAGAGTTCCCCATATTGCCAGCCATTATAGAGCATTTTAATTCAACTTTCAGGAACCACTGAATATTAGCATAGGGCAGGAAATGATAGCAAAACCCACACATGGGATTCCTTATTGGCTCTGAGCAGTGTGGCATTGTGTGTGTGTGTATGCATGTGTGTGTGTGTGTGTGTGTGTGTGTGGGTGTGTGTGTGTGTGTGTGTGTGTGTGTGCGCGCGCGCGTTCCAGGCATCACATCACAGTGCCAGCTGGACAGACGTGTAGTTTGTGTTCACGGCTTGGATGAAATTGTGCTTTACTGTGCCTGCTGTGCCTTGATGACTTGGAATCATTTCATTCCAAGCTAATAAACCGATGATAACCCAGAATTGATTGCACATAGTCACTGCGTTTTTTTTGTTTTTTTTTTATTCTTTTAAAAACTGAACACAAGGTTCTCTCAAAACTGGAACATCTGCTTTTCTTATTGGTACAAGTAAAAAAAAAAAATCACAAACCAATGTCTGATTAAGTGGACAAGAGAAATGTCAGGAATATCTCTACACTTACATGTTATAGGATTTTAAATGTCACACTGGGAGTGCAGGAGGGATAGACACATTTTATTTATTTATTATTCTTGTTTTGTTTTTTTTGTTTGTTTTTTTTCAGTGCCGAGACTGTTTATTGGTTTTTTAGTCATGAAAGCTGATCACAAATATTTGGACCTTTTATCCAATCCAAAACAAACTCCAACTCTTAACTTTGTTCATATAATAAGCGTATTTTTATTGAATAACTTCTCAAAGGTTTAATTTTTTTCCCCCAAATCTTAGACAATAATATACATCTTTGTTTTAAAATTCCAACAAAATCATCGGTGCGTCTCAAAAAGTTCAGTGAACATTGAATAGCCCCTTTTAGCTTTATACAGTCAAAACGTTTTCAGAATTTCCAAAATAACTGAAATGTTAAATTTCACTTGTCTTTGGTTTGATTTCAAACAAAAACAGAAGGTGCAGTGAGTTCCCCAGGATAAGCAGCCTCTCTTAAAAAGTTGCATGAAATGAACACCGTTTCCAACATTTGTTTATTGATTGTTTTTATCATATTATTTGATTTGATTTTGTGAATTTCTGTGTCTGGTGATCTCACAAGACTGCACAGTACAGCTGCTGTTTTGGAATGAACGCGCACATTATCCGCCTTATTTGATGTGTGGCAACAAAGCAAATTAGAAACAATTGCCATTAACTTGTTTTCTTTTTTTCGTTCTTCTTGTGAGCGTTGCCATGGCGCACAGCTGGCGTGGCTGCGTCTGCCTCTTCATTAGCTTGCGTATCTCAAAGTACCACTTGTCCTCACTTCTTCCCTTCCCTTCGCGCCCTCCCCCGCTTCCTCCTGCCACCTTCCACGCTTTCTCCATTCACTGCGTTCTCCTCAACAGACTGTTCACATGGATTCACGCCATTAGGAGCTTTTAGACTCTCTTGTTTGTTAAACTGCGCACCGGCGAAATGGGCCCAAGTATTACTTTGCCCTTTTTTGTTGTTGTATTTTATGGCTGCTTTGATGACAAAAAATGTTAGGCTAATAGGTTCCATGGTTGTTTTTTTTGTTGGCTTTTGTTCATTTGTGAGTGATGTCACCACACTGTCAAAACACACACACACACACACACACAAAGCTTATGTAGGGGGCTAAAACAGCAATTTAAGTTAGAACGACTTTACAATATAAATTATTCACATTTATGGCAACAATGATAGATAGTTATTTTGACTTTTGTCTTTTTGTGCGTGTGCGTGTGTGTGTGTGTGTGTGTGTGTGTGTGTGTGTGTGTGTGTGTGTGTGTGTGTGTGTGTGTGTGTGTGTGCGTGTGTTTGTGTGTGTGTGTTTGTGTGTGTATGTTCCAAAGTGTGATGAAACCAAAGGATAGGAAATGGAATTTACTATGATGTAAGCCTGGCTGCTCAGTACAATATGGTCCAAGCGACAAGGGGAAAAAAAAAACCCTAACCCTTTAAAATAAAACACACACAGCCATTACGGCTTTCCACATTCAGATAACATGTACACTACACAACACAGGAGGCAACAGCCTTATCAGTGGTTATTGAAGGTCATCCTCTTTGTCCTTTGCGGTTTGCGGGCAGTGAAATCACTGCCACAGTTAACCCTTTATCTCATATTGCAGCTCCTGCACACTCAAAAACTTGCTACGCACGCACACAAACGCACACACACACGTGCACACGCGCGCTTCGAGGTGTCGTGACTGAACGAAAGCACAAACAGAAGATTCTTGGATGATGCTAATCCTCACAGCTAGCAAATGCGCGCGCCCATACACACAAGGCGGCACTCACTAATGATTTTCTGAGGATAGAATGCCGTGAGAGCCGCATTGGACAATCGAAGAGGTGGATGAAAGAGTGCAAAAAGCTGAGAAGAACTACCGTCCTGCATAAGAAAGACTGCATGCATGCCAATTAAATAACATCTGCAACATCAGTCGGCAAGGATGCTCAGTTTTGATTGAACTGGGAAGTCAATAATTGCTGACGATAAATTATGGACATTTGAAAGGATTGACTTGGATGCAGTTCACTTAGAGAAACGTTCTGTCATGCCATTTATTTCCAGATAGTCGAATGGCCACAAGAGGGCGCCAGTCACTGGTATCAGTGACCAGTCTCGGCAGCCTTCATGAGTACTCGATAATTTGAAAGAAGTTCAGTATCGGCCTGCTACCGATATTGCTACTCGCCCATCCCAAGTTTTGAGGTTTTATTATTCATATATGAAGAGTAAGATGGCAATTAACTCATTCAGTACCAGCCAATTCTGGACCAAGTCTGAAAAGACGTTTAAAAACGTCTTTGGGAGTGAATGAGTTAAGAAAGCTGCTGATTTTGGAGGCTGTCAGAATGATAGTTAGCTGTCCTTACATAACGCTGCCACTCAAACATTCGCTGTCGAATCCTCTGCGAGCTGACTGCAAGTACAATCCGACATGTGTGAGATTTTCACTTGAACCAAAGCGCGTTGATCCTCCCTGGAGAGGCATGACACAATGTCCTCTCCGCGTCCTCCGCTCGCCCGCACGCCATCTGACCACAGAGATGACACGACAGGCTGCTCGTTAATCAGCAGCGGCGGCCGTGGCGGCGGCCCGGAGTCTCTTTGCGCTTCCCGTCTATTCGAAGTGACGAGCCAAACGCTGCCGGGCCTTCTCTGGGATTTTAAAGGGACTTGTCAAAGCAATTGAGTTTGGGATAGTTGGACTCCGTCCGGATGGGAGCCTCTCTTCCTGCCCTTAGTCTTCTCTCAAATAAAAGCTGTTCACACTTTCCAGTCTCCACTTAGCTCGGTTCCATATTAAGGAAACATGGTATTTCCTTCCCCTACTATGTGGATGACTGTCAGATATATGTCCCAATGAAAAGAAGACAGAATTGTTTGGTCCCAGTGGCCCTTGTACAATCTATCCTGTGGACTTGGGTCTGAAACTGGACTGTGATTTTAAATAGGACCGGCAAATTGGTACCATTAAATCCAGCTTCTTTCATCTAAGACAGCTGGCTAAGGTAAAGCCTCTCCTTTCTCTAGAGCACTCTGAAACAGTAATTCATGCCTTTGTCACATCCCGGCTGGATTACTGGAATGAATTTTATGTTGGAGTCAGCCAATCCTTCATTAAGCGTCTCCAGTTGGGCCATAATGCTGCTCCTCGCTTCTTGACTGCTACTCGCAAGAGGAGCACGTAACTCCTACACTGGCATCCCTTCACTGGCGTTCGGCAAGCCCCCTCGCTGCCCATCTTAAAAACTCGTCTTAAAACTCATTTTTATTCTTTGGCTTTTGACACAGCATGAGACTTGATTTTTAGTTTTCCTGTTTTTTGTGCTTTCTACTGTCTTTGTTATTAATTTATTGTTTGTTGCCATATGAATTATTTTTTGCTCCATGTACAGCACTTTGTATACAGCGATGGTTGTTTGAAAGTGCTCTACAAATACAGTCGAGTTGAGTATTGCTCCGTTTTCTTTCTCCGCCGAGGCTTTTCTTTGTGTGTCCTTAGAGATTTAAATACAGGAGACGTTAGCTTACTCTTGCTGTGCCTTACCGCTGCACAGTGCAGTGCTAGACTCATTTCCTTGCTTCGACCACGCCACCTTGGACAGCTTACATCATTATCATCTAAAATCAATAAGGTTCGTGTCACAACCTTTAGGAATAATGGATCGCGTGATAATTGCCACCACTCGTGTGGACGCTTTGAAACATTTCCAAGGATATCACTAATAGCAATGACAGGAAGACGGTGGTGAGTAAAGCGGGCAGTTGGTATTCTTTAAATTGAGAACATGTAACTCAGTTAGGGTCGATCATTGCTCAATTCGTTCCCTCGTGTTGATTGAACGTGGCTTGGCAAGGCAAATCCTTCAATTCTAAGTGGATTATTAACTCGCGCACGTGGGTGCACTTCCCTGATTTAATGCACAATCCATCAACACTGGGTTCAAGAAATAGCCCCAAAGGAAAATATCAATATTTATGGCTTCATCATATTGTCTTTCCACTCGCCTGACTTTTAAATATGTCCTGAAAGGCTTCATTTCATTTTCCCATATGCATGACTGTTGTGATTTTCACGTCCACCACCACCACCACCGAGTCTATTTGCCACCTCCTTCACTCGACTGTGAGCGATTGACTTAAGCCTTAAAGACTTAAGTGAAAAAAGAATAAAACACAAATATATGATAATAAAATGCTGTGCTGTGATGTTTTTAAACATATGAAAAGAAACAAGTGGAGCGAGGAGGTGACTCTTGGATGTAAAAGCCAGTGTACTGTATGTCCATTCTTCTCTTTATTTTCATTATCCAAATTTGTCAATATTTGTATACCCATATCTATCTATCTATCTATCTATCTATCTATCTATCTATCTATCTATCTATCTATCTATCTATCTATCTATCTATCTATCTATCTATCTATCTATCTATCTATCTATCTATCTATTGATTATCCTTAAAGAGAGAGAGAGAGAGACCAATTCTCACAGGAAAACCAATCAGATTGCGCCGATTTCTTCTGCTGCTCATAGCCACGCGAGCGCATATTTGGCATTTGCTATGATATGCTGTGATGTATTATCGAGCTTCAGGCTGTGCTCTGCAATGAGTCATTAGTATCTGAACCTTCAGATTCATTCAAATACATGTATGCAAAGTAACATATGGTGAAGCTTCATCATCCACATGATTAAATAACCTAACGCACGCTGACATCAAAGAGGATTTTCTCGGAATGTGTGTTCGAAAGCCAGCCATTATTCGGCGGGGATGTTTTGACAGGCCGCCAATGTTACTTTGAAGGTTTGAAATCTGGCCGCCGCCCATTTATGTGCCGTCCTATTTGTTGTTTTCGTTATTTCGCCTCACTTCCTTCCTTTCTATCTCTCGGTCCTCAGTGGGCCGCCTGTTGATTGAGTTCAGCTCCCAGATGACAATGGAGCGGGTGCAGCGAGAGAACCCCAACGTGACGGAGGGAGGCCGCTACACGCCGCCTGACTGTCGGCCTCGATGGAAGGTATGTGTTTTTAAAAGGTCGGCTTTTCTTGTTTTGTTTTGTTTTGTCCCAACACACACACCCAACACAGACTGTTACTGCAGACTCACGTCACAAGAAGATCATCCGGCCAGACGTCACAATCACAGAGTCCAAGGCTATCCCCAGCCGTCTTTGGGCAGTAGGTGGGGGACACCCTGAACCGAACAACCATCCGCGCTCACACTCACACATAGGGACAATTCAGAGTGTTCAATCAGCCTGCCATGCATGTTTTTTGGAATGTGGTAGGAGACTGGAGTACCCGGAGAAAACCCACGCAGGCCCGGGCAGAACATGCAAACCCCACACTCCAACCGGGACCCACGACCTCTGCACTGGAAATTAGAAGATAGTTTCAAGAACGGCATCCTCTGAAATCTTCTGCCTTATGTGTTTGTCCCATGTGCTCCAGGTGGCCATCATTATCCCGTTCCGTCACCGGGAAAACCACCTGAAGTATTGGCTTCACTACCTCCACCCCATCCTGAGACGTCAGAGGATTGACTACGGCATCTACATTATCAATCAGGTAGGAACCGTGTGTGTGTGTGTGTGTGTGTGTGTGTGTGTGTGTGTGTGTGTGTGTGTGTGTGTGTGTGTGTGTGTGTGTGTGTGTGTGT
This sequence comes from Hippocampus kuda, assembly GCA_901007745.1. NCBI lineage: Eukaryota > Metazoa > Chordata > Actinopteri > Syngnathiformes > Syngnathidae > Hippocampus > Hippocampus kuda. The sequence goes on from CAAKHF010004307.1 coordinate 19,552, forward strand.
GTGTGTGTGGGGGGGGGTGTGTGGGTGTGTGTGTGTGTGTGTGTGAGAGAGAGAGGTACTGTAAATGTTATTTTTGGCCACTACAGCACTTTATAGACGCCCCATGCATCCATGTGCAAGGTGAGTGTAACTTCTGACTGCAGCCATAACTGCCAATTTCAGGATGACAATAAATAGCCCACGGACTCTTCTTGATTTGGGCTCAACCAAGTTGACCACATATCATTGGGTATTCAAGAGGAACTCACCAGTTCAGCAATAATTGGTAAAAATATGATAATGGTGGCGGTGTTACTGGCGATCTCCGTGAAACAGGCCACGAAAGCTGTGATCAACATCATGGCCGCAGCAGGCGGGACCTTGACCAAAGGCTGGAGGTAGCCTCCGATCCAGGAGGCCAGTCCGGACTCCTGCCAAAAGAGCACAAGAGGTGAAAGGTCAAATCACAACATAACAAAGCACTGGAGCGAATGAAACCAAACAACATGGTGTAGAAGAAATGAAGAGATGAACGACATGATCATCATCTGACACTTTTGAATGCAGTACAACTCAACGTGAATTCCAGAACATAGTTTTACCTCACACGCTTGAGCCATGGCAAAGCCGCCTCCAAGCAACAGAATGATATTCCAAGGAACAGCCTCCTGGGCTTTCTTCCATGATAGGAGAGGAATGTATGGCGCATTTGAAGCTGAGGGAACATTGAAGAACCTTGTTTTCAGTGGAGAATGTTTTGTTTGCCTGCTTCCCCTTGTCTCCAGCTGTCTATTTGTCCAGCTGAGTCTGAAAAACAATCTAGCTCACGCACGTGTCCAGAATAGGCACACGGCATGTGCATGTAAATGCGTGAGTGCCACCACAAAGAGCTTTGGGAGATTATCCTGATCGGTGAAACGCACAAAGCATACAGGAGACCCACGTCCAGACGGCCAGCGTGCCCGCTCTCTAATCTACATTATTAACATTCCTTAAGTTACTTGTGATATTTTGCAGCAGCTTCAGACAGACGTTTAGTGCGGAAGAACCTTGGAGGTCCAACGCAATCCACTTTGGCTCAGTGCCCCGCTCACCATTTGTTTGGATTGAAAGACAAGTCAGTCATGAATTCACCTGCTCAAGGGTTCGACTGTGGCCATGACAAAACTTTCCAAAACTGTACAGACTACATTTGAGATCTCTCAATTGGCACACAAGTCTAGTGAGTGTTCACCCAAAGCAAAGTGAAGGAAGAGATTCGATTCCGGCTCTGGTCTTCCTGTGTGGAGTTTGCATGTTCTTCCCATTACCGGTTTCCTCCCTCATTCCAAAAACATGCGCGGCAGGTGAATGGAAGACTCTAAATTGTCCCGAGCTGTGATTCTGAGCGGAAATGGTTGTTGGTCTATGTGTGCCCAGCGAATGGGTGGCAACCAGTTCAGGGTGTCCCCCGCCTACTGCCCGAAGACGGCTGGGGTAGGCTCCAGCACTCTCACGACCCTCGTGAGGATAAGCCAAATTAGAAAATGGATGGATGGATGGTAAATACAGAAGTCATGTACATTTTCTCCTTGTGCGTTGTCTTAGTTTTTGAGGTTTTATTTTGTTTCTTACAATTGCTGACCATTGGATGGCAGTGTATGCTATGGCCCACAAGCGTCCAATGTAGTGACGGATGCTATCAACACTCTACGTAAAAAAATAATTTTTTTTTGGAATAGCTTTCCACGGTAGTGAGATTCAACTTTTTGTAAAATATATTAAAATATATACCACGACCACATTAGTTACACAACATCAATTCACACTTTGATGGATTATTTCCTTAAAAACCTCTTCTATCAGTTTAGCCACCAACTGCAATGAAGAATTCCATTCCTCAAGAGTAATTAGAAGCACTCCCTGGGGACTTTGCCATATTTTCCTGCATGAAAGTGTTGAAATGTGACATTTGGCAAGATGGCCACACGGTGACGAGTCCACTGACCTTTGGGGTCCAACCACCAGCCAAGAGAAGGTTTCTGTGACGGGAAGAAAAATAATATGGACACAATGATCACACCGGTGACCGCGTCTGACACATAGCTGGAACACATAGGAGGAAACAGAAAGTCACATGCAATTCGAACTAAAACGGTGGTATGATGAATGCCAAGGGTAGTTTCCTTACCCCTTCTTAAAAAAGACAGACCATCCGGTTACAAATTTAGGATCCCTTGTGAATAAGAGAACGGCATACAAGACAAAGAAGAAAGAGATGGCCCCCTCTGCAAAACTGCAAGGGATCAAAGTTTGTTCAAGCCGTCGCCTTCCAAAGACATATTGCCACCAATTCAATTCAGCTTGAAGACATACATGGGTCCTCACTTTAAAGGCCCAAGTTTTTTGTAATCCTCTTCAATGAGAGCCCGAGCTTGGGCCTCTTCCTCTGCTCTTCTGTTATGCTTCTTGAAGCACAAGCTGCAGAAAGCAAAATCATTCCAAGAGTCAATGGGACACTCAGCAAGATTCTTCATACACATTCAAACCAGCTGCAACGTGACTATGGCGTAAAACCGGACAATACACGCTGTTTACAGGCAGGTCACCTAACTCCACACTTGTCTCAGCTATAGAATCTGTTTATCATGTTTGCAAAGCTTTTGATTGAAAAACATTGATTGACACATCTATTGTGATATTCATAGCATCACATGAGCCCTCTTTGTGTCTTTTTCTGAAATCATAGGATTCCACAAGAGGTTAAACATGATCCAGTGGGTCCGGTGGTCCCCAGTTGTGTCAAAGGACAACGTAGCGGCCCGCTCATGTTTGCACAGATGATTGTGTATCGAAAAATGGGGATGGGCACTTTTTTGCGGCTGTGAGCCCAGTTGTGTTCGAACGGCCTCCTTCAAGCTTTGATTCACTTCTTCCTCATTTCACTCAGAAGGCTTCTCCTGTTTCCTGTCTAGTCGGGGTTACCGGTTTTCCCTTGACGCTAATTGAGTCCCGGAATTCTGCGTGCGACGTCAGGAGCCTTCAATACAAATTGGCCATACCCTAACGCTTACCAAGGAGAACACATGAGCTGTGTTTGCTGGAGCAGCAGCTCTGCATAGTTATTGATGAGATGCCGTGTGTACGTTTGCAGGTGTGTCAATGGACATGATGGAAATATCTCAGCAAAGACAAAAATGCAATGCGATTGCCATTGCGTGCATAAGGAAAACACATTTACCGTCTGTTCAAGCCTCCATGGAGGAATGCGATCCATAGCCATCCCAAAAGCAGGAAGACGAGCATGAGCGGGAAAGCAAATGCAAACCAAGAGCCAAAATTGATGACATCACACTCTGGAAAATTGCTGAACATAAGAAAGAATGAAGAAGACAATAACAACCGAGTCTACTTAAAGCAAGCTGTGAGTCCGCATTACTTTTTAAGCTGTCCAATCAGGATGAGGTTGGGCGCAGTTCCCGTCAGCGTGGCGGTTCCTCCGATACTGGCCGCATAAGGAATGCAGACAAGAAAGCCTTTCCACACTCTCATCTGATACTCCGACTCGGAGCGGATCTCCTCGGCTGTCCTCATGTCATTCTCGTCTGCTGCGTCCAACCTTTTTAAGACACCGAACATGACACTTGACGACACGGTGCCTTTTTAGTGTTGTATTAGCATAGAGCAGCCAGTCAAGATGGTCAAAGGAAATAGGTACTTCCTTTCAAGTTGGGGAAATTCAAATGAGATTGATCATGTTTTGGAGAAGAGCAGTTTTTCTTTCCATGTTGCGAGGAGCCTTCACACTTATCCAGCTGACAACTCAAGAATAATGCTGGTACAACTAGAGTAAGCTCGCTGGCCAATGGTAATATTTGTATTGTGACACAACATTTTAGTGCGCCATGAGAGAACATCGGGTATTAGTGATTTAATTTTAATTCATGGGTAAAAGAAAAATGTCAATTGACTGCATTTAACTACAAATCTTTTATCTTTACTATGTTCGTGACACACGACATTCCATTAAATGGCAGAAGGTACAATGAGTCTGTGTATCCACCCGTGGGCACTCATCCAACAGAGTCATAACAGTCTTCAACTAAACAAGCTCAAATTCCCTCCGAGTAAATGGCAACAAGATCATCATTATTTATTTTTTCCCCCCAACATTTCTGTTTGTTGGTGTGCTGCGAAATTTGATATAGTGATAAAGAACATTGTTCTGCTCACCCCTCAAGTGATAACATTTGTTTCTCTGAGGCCACTGAGGGCAGTGGATGCATCTTAGTGGACTGACCTGAAAGAAAGAGAGATTGTGGCAAGTATGTGACAAGCAAGAGTGAACACTGAACAAAATGAGGGTGACTGTTTATCCCAAAAGCAACTATCTTGCGTATATTTTCTTGTAGTGCAGTGTGGGAATGTACAATTTCTGTATTCCAACGATTGCAATAATGACTCACTGGAACAAGCTGTTCAGCATTTCACAATGAATCAGTAGCTTATGGAATATATTATGGAAGAAGGTTAAGGTTGCGTCTCAAGCCATGTGATGAACAAAGGGTAAACATTCTGCCTCCCCTGCTTGGTTTGCTTCATTCCCTGTCACTTACATAGCACATTTCTACCTTTGGTACTCAAAGCACTTCACAGTTTCCTCATTTACCGACTGATCATGCAGCATCAGGAGCAACTGGAGGATGAGTATCTTGCTCAAGGACACTTTGACATGGTCGCAACGGCCAGGGATCGAACCCCACTCGACCACTGACCCATGAGGCCCCCACACTATGGCTAAAAATATCGACTCTAAAACGCAAGGACATATTTGCTGCATTAAAATGGCACAAGAAATGATCATTCTGATCTTAGAATCAACTTGAAAAGACCAAGGCTAATTTAAAGTCCGGAGCCTATTTTCATCGTGTGTGTGTGTGTGTGTGTGTGTGTGTGTGTGTGTGTGTGTGTGTACTATATAATACTTTACACCCATCATCTTCAATCATTGAACAAACCATTGACGCGATCCTCCATTGGCTTGCATTTTTGTTTGAGGCTCTCCAGATCACCGAAGAGACTCTCCAGGATGGCGTTGGCGATGGGGAGCATCATGGCTGTCGTGGCCGTATTGCTGAGCCACATGGACAGGAAGGACG